>BGPR01025679.1:0-22158 GCA_013235015.1 Araneus ventricosus
GATGGAAGGTTTTCAAAACACGTAGAAGAAAGAACTCAGTTTCGCGCCAATCAAAGTAAACACTGAAATCCTAGCGGGAACAATGATAAACTTGGCGTGGTAAAAGACATTCCCATAGGCACCTGTAGTGGGATTGGTTTTTATGCCTCCCGGAGAATCTACCTACACTCTAAAACCTTAAGGTTGAGTCGGATCTCCTGAGTATTGAATGAATCGCAGAATACGCTGGTAGATACAAAATTATAAGTATTCCTATGTGGTAACATAATATGTTACACTTTTTAATTGGCAACGTTTAAGTTTTTAAAATTTAAATTTTCCTTCAATATTTAAAGTAAATTTTGGCCCCATTTTCACCATGTCTATTTGTTTGCTGGAATGTTCTACTGCACTCTAAAACCTTAAGGTTGAGTCGGATCTGCTGGGTATTGAATGAATTACAGAATATGCTGCCAGATACACCACATAGGAATACCTATAATTTTGTAACATACAGTGCAAAAGTGAAGATGCAAGTTATTTTTACTCCCAGGACGAATTTACCTTGAAGCATAACTCAATGGTAACTTAATAAACCACGGGTTATTTTCCTATTCTTTCGGTTGGAGAACTCTCATAGATGATTATCATTCGACACAGACACATTATTTGAGTCATGCCATCAAAGTAAACATTGTTTAATATTTATGGTACATCAGTATTCGCTTTATTAAGCACAACAAAAGAGATGCTTTAGATATACTCATGCTGCCAATACACACTCTGCCTCGCTGCAATTCAATATTGTATTGTCTAGCTAATGAAAACTGGTAATGTGTTATCGAGGGGATAATGAAAACAGGTACGACTGCTGCTCATCGATATTGAAACTGACGGACGGAAATTCACCCTATTTACAAACACAATTCGTGGAATGTGCTATTCAGGAATAATAAATATGGTTATTGGTAGCTTTAATTCAGAAGAAAATGATAATTAATAAAAAAGGATGTCTAAAAATATTAAACTATTAAATATAGGAAAATTAATAATAAAATCTTTTAAAAAACACGTTCAAATGTTTAAATTTAATTACTTCGAATTATTTTTAAAATAATTATAAATTTCCTATATTAAATATTTTAAAATTTATTTCTAATTTCATCTGAAAGTAACCTTTTGTAATTCTTTCCTAAATAAAAAAAAATCGTCTATTTATTTAAAAATATCATTCAGTTTGGAATTTGAAAAGGCTACAAAAATCGTTTTGTGGGTGTATGACAGAAACAGTCCAACACGCTGGATAATGGAGGATGAAGGTTTATTCACAAATATGCAGGGAAAACACACAGGTAACAGGAACAATAACTCTTCTACAGATTAGCAACGCAAACAGATAACAATTCACTAGAAGTAAAAGTAACAGCACTTTCAGATTTAGAAACACAAACATTCAGCAAATCACTAATAATGACAGCAACAGCCCTTTCAATAGCTCTCCGGCTTTCCAGCTCGCACTGCAGGCCAAACTCCTAAGTCCTCCTTCTTTTCAGTTGTCTTCGCTTATATACCCTAGTTCGATTGGTCGTGATGTCACATGGAATCATCCAGTACATTCTGTATATATCCGCTCCTAATAGAGATATCGAGAAAATGTTCGCATTTTCGAGAATCTTCGATTTGTCCACAAAATGGTCGCTAAGGTCAGGGGTTAGGCCAGGCCGCTGCCGGTCATTCCATACTCACCCCTATAAATCTTTCTTCCCATCCAGAAGGCAGGAAAGCGAAATCACATTTTTGCAGAAAACAAACTTCAAAACAAAGAAATAGCAAAATAAAAAATACGCATAAAATAAATTGTTAGTAAATATTTGTAAACTTTTCGAAATTCTTTTGAATTCCAACCATTATGTAATCAATATTTTCAAATATACGGATAAATAAAGCAAATAAGTAATGTTTGTAAGAACTACAGAAATTGCAAATGAAAGATTTAAAAGATATCATGAAATACTAATATCCCGTTCGAAACAGCCTAGGCTTGGATGTACAGGTGGTGAAAGCCATCCTCATAATGGAAGACGGGAAAAAAAGTGGAACACACAAAGAAAAAAACTAACAAAAAAAGAACGACTAAACTTCCCCAACAATAAATAACTGCGGTCCGGCCCAGTAAATAATCGCCGAGACCACAAAAGAAACCAAACAACGTTTCGTAGGACGTGGGTCTTTAGCAAAAGAATCTAGAGATAGAATAAGGAAAGAGACCATGGAAAATGCACCGAATTTTATCCTTCCCGGCTACACGTGGGGTCGAAATTGTAAAAAAATAGAAAGGACTAGAGAACAAAAGTATTGTCCTTTTAAAAAGGGAGACTGATATTTCTTCTATTGTTTGGATTTTCATAATTTTAAGAACATTTTCTTTATTCTTTCCTGTTTTGTATTAAAACCTATGACTTTAGATTACCTGTTATGACTTTACATTACAGTCGTATTGCATTTTAAAGGACGTTTCGTAGGACGTGGGTCTTTTGCAAAAGAATCTCGAGATAGAATAAGGAAAGAGACCATGGAAAATGCACCTAATTTTATCCTTGCCGGGTACAAAAATGTGTAAATAATGAGTACGTAGAGACGAAATTGTAAAAAATTAGAAAGAACTAGAAAACAAAAATATTGTCCTTTTAAAAAGGGAGACTGACATTTCTTCTATTGTTTGAATTTTCATAATTTTAAGAACATTTTCTTTATTCTTTACTGTTTTGTATTAAAACCTATGACTTTACATTACATTCGTAATGAATTTTAAAATTTTACAACGAAACTTTCTTATTACAAACGTTAATTTAACATGTTCAGATTTACGTTTCCTTACATGTTAATATTTTTTTATTAATATCAATGTCCAGTTTCAAAACTTTAGCGAAAACAAATGCCTTTAAAAAATTTATGAAAAGTACGGAATAAAGTGTCTCAAGCAACAAAAATAAATTTTTGTAGCGTTTCTGTTTCCGTAGCCACAGCAACGGACACCCGATTAAAAATCAACTTGCGAGACATTTTTGCTATCGAGTCAACACTCGATAGCAAAAAATTCGTGTCTTCCCGACAACAAATTCGAAAGTTTGTCGATTATCTTCAAATATTATTAAATAAATTATTGATACACAATTCTAAAACATGCAACATTTCATTAAAACTCGGAGAAACACTGAAAACTTTATTACGGGTAAAAACGTAAATAAAATTGGACTGCCAGATAAATGTGAAACAAGGAATACGAATAAATGATGTTTAATTATTCAAGTTTCAGAAACACTCGTAGATTTATTCCAATTTTCTAAAGTATTTCCGAGGATACATTTTGAGAATGTCACGCAACAAAAGAAAGGATCATTTGCCTCGCTTCCGTACTTAAACCTAGATAATTTGCACCTATGATGTTGATATATTATCCCATCATTTCGTTTCTAATGCTTTTTTGCATCCGTTTTGAGAAAAGCATGCAAAAAAACATCATTAACACTTAAAGAATTGCTTTACAAGAAGGATATTAAAAATTATAAAAACATTTTGGATATTTTTTTATTCCATATGAATTTTGAACATTGAAATGTAAAAGGGATAAGTTGACATCAACAATTATTCAAAACTTTTTTTATTGTTAAAATTTGTTTGGAATTTAATTGTGAGATTTCATTTATGTAGTGCATCTTTCTTCATGTGTTTATAAACTGGACGAGGGAGTATGAAAAAAATATGCATCCCCATTAACGCTGGTTTATCTAAGCGTTTGTGTCACATGCTTCTCACTTCTCTCCGCTAGGGAATGACGCATTATTCGAGTTAGCCCGTGCAACGTCGGGCCATGCAGCTAGTACTTTTATAAAAGATGTTGCAAATATTAAACATCAGCACATGTGTATTTGATACATAACATTTTAAGAACATAAATTGCATGTTTCATGTATCGTAATAACATTCATCATTTCATTATATTTATGTTTCTTCACAATTTGAGCCTCTTTTCATAACAATTCACGAGTTATTTTACCAGAATTCGGTTTCTTCCATAAAGGAAAAAATTCGCTAAATGATAAATAGATACATTTTTATTTCTTGTTTCGCGATAAATAGTTTAAGAACGGAATTCTTATCACAACCACGCACTTATTGCGGAATTCGTGAGTAAATTATTTGCTTAAAACGTTTAAATTCAGACATATATTCAAGCCACTACGATTCTTTTGGCCTTTCGATTTTATTATCAACAAGACCAGTGGTGATTTGAAAAAACAACTTAAAGTAATGTCACATCTTTTCTGTGTTGTATTATGCACAAAATTTTCATTCAGTGCCATATTTACCTGATACGATGTATGGAGTTTGTTATTTGGATTAATACAATTTTTCTACTTTATTAATACCCAAGAATTAAATTACACAAAATTACTTGCTATTGCAAAATGAAGATTGATTATAATGTTTTATTCAGTTAGATTAAATCCGATAAAACTTAACTTAATTTCGGTCACAGTTTTCATTAAATATCTTTCAAAATATGTTAAAAGCTCCAAGATAAATATTACTGTAATTTAAATTAAATTCCGATAAAAACCATTTTATTTATTATTTTTTTCTCAGAATAAGTTTCACAAAATCTGTAGAATTCATTTTTAAAACTTCGTTATTGATATATAATAAATGATTATCAAAATATACTTAAATATCAAAATAATAAAGCTTACTCTCGAATTAGTATTTTTCTAATTGTATTACCTGGAAAATAAATTGACACTTGGATTGCAAATTTTGACTTGTATTATACCAGATAAAAATTTTGTTCAAGATTCGGAATACATAGTGACTTGTTAAAAAAAGTTTAAAAGAAACAATGGAAAGATTTCGGCTTAGCCCTAGAAGCTTTTTACAAAAAAAACCCCAGTTATATAAATAAACATTGCGCTTAAATTTGTAAAAGAACGATACGAGTTTCAATTTTATGCACAGTATAAGTATATCCTGCATACGCGTGCCTGCTGGAGGGTTAAAAGACCGTTTTTTGGAGCTCCATAAGAACAACAAAGAGTGATTCTCATAATTATGTAACAATATCAGATGGTGATTTATTAGCTTTTATCCGAAACCATGGATTTCTACACCTACCAAAGTTTGCAAACCGATTTGAGATTTAATGCGCCTGAACCCTAGATAAACGGCAGATCATATGACCTCTATCCCTTGATCCGAGTAAAGATTTTTGATTTAATCCGTTCTCAAACTTCCAGCCTGCGCGCCTGAGCAAATTTACGACAAACGGGATTTTTCATGCCCTGTTCTCAAATTCGGGGTCAGAACTGTCCGAAAGTAATTGCTATTCTTTCATGTGATCCCTCTCTTCAGGAATAAATGGGTTTATCCGAATTTGAAGGTGATTTTATACTGTTTTATGCTTCTGTCGTAAAGTTTATGCAGCGCGCCCGCTCGTGTAACTTGATAATATTTTCACGTCTTAATGTTTCAGTTTGATAATTATATCTCCAGTGCGGATTAGCGCAATTTAATATCTCATTTTACATTATCAAAGATATTTAATATGTAATAAGCCTGCCAATAATCCGTCAAGTCGAAGAATTTTCTTGAAAATCTTAACGTTCAATTTTATGAAAAAACACATTACACGAGCCCATAAAATCTGATCTTCTCCATATCACGTTACCATGCCTTTAAGTCTACATTATACATAACAACGTGGAAAAACAAGAGAAGAGCAACCAGAATTGAGAAGAGCTTGTGGCTTTTGTTTGAAAGAAAGAAAACGATCATCAAAATACATTAAATGCAGTAGGTGCAATATATAGTGTACATTGTAAGCGTCACTCTCTAGCAAAAGTTCGATGTTTCATATGCAAGGACAAAGATTGGAAATTAAGAAAAAAAACTTGTTGTCTTTGTTGTACAAGCTTAGTTTTTATTATAATTTATGTTATTAAATATTTCTTAATACCTTTTTTATAAAATAATATTATTAAATCCCATTACTTTCTCTGATTTCAGTATAATTTTACATTTTGTAAATAATATTAAAATTAATTTTCACTCTTGATGAAAATATTTGCTTCTCTGACTCGTCTCTTATTAGTATTATGAAATAATTTGCAGCTGCCATAGTAAAAATGAAGAAAATTATTGTGTCGTAAAAAGTACGACACGCGCCCGCTCGTGTAAAATATTTTAGCTAGCCCGCTGGAGGGTTAAGGAGTTGTAATATAAACTGAATATAAAATATTATTTTTCATTTTAGCTCACAAATAAAAACATTTTCACTTTCCTTCAGAAAGCATTTGGACATTTAAAGCTAAAGATTAAGTAAAAAATTAATAACTTCTTATACTTTTCAGGTTAATCACTGAATATGTTTGATTTCAAATACTTAATGAGTACTTAAATAACTATAAAGGCTACATGAATACTAACTTAATTATAAAGGCTAATTTCAATACTTAATAAAAAATAATAAAGGCTACTTTTCTGCATTTGACCTCCAGCGGGCGGGCGTTTGCAAGAGATACTTGAATTGTGCATCGTATTACATATTTATATCGTTATTTTATATATTCAAGTGTAATTTTATTTATAAAATCTTTGTTTACTATTGGGCTAATAAATACAAATAACAAATAAAAGTTGCATTTATTTTTGTAAAATAACACTTTATATATGTAATACGATGCACGACATGTCGTAAAATTTGCGTAAGCGCGCCCACTGGAAAGTTAAAATGGTCCCATAAATATATTACAAATTCGTACAATTGCTCAGAAAGTATTTAAAAAACCTATATGTTTAATATATTACGCCAATATGGAAAACATCAAGAAATACCTCCTTGTTAGAGTAAGAATTTAGTACTATTTGAAACACTCCAATTGCTGTATCTTAATATTCCTAAATAAAATTGTACTAAATGCGGAAAAAGCTATTCTATAATTTATAAAAAAATAACCTATTTACTGAATTCTCGATATTTCTCTAAAATTATTTTATAAGAGTAGGTAATGTAACAGAATGAAGAATAAGCAAGCAAGACCAGGAAAGAATATTTATTCGAAATCCATGTGATGAATGAAGTCTGTAGACTTACTTTATCTGTAGTCGTAGTTTATTTTGACTCCAATAATAATTTCTCCAAGTGTCATATTGAGAGCAGAATGCATGGCATATTTCCACATTATTAGTATTAAAGTTTTTTTTATAATATTCTAGTCCGAATATTTGTCGATAGGGAAACTTAATGAAAACTGCTTTTTAAAGGTATTAACGGTTGAAATCTACAAGTTGGAACACACTCTTATTAAAACGGCGCCAACGTGCCAAAGCAAGATAGATGCTAATGGTAAACAAACTTGCATCGGTCACAGTTAAAAGTTCGTTTAAAGTTTAATCTTTCTTTTAACTCATTGCGTTTGTGGTTTGTCGTTGCCCCATCTCTCGTTTTAAATGTAGAATTTCACAGAAATACCAGCTTTCCTAGCTCAATTAATGTAAGGAATCTATTACTTTTAAATATTCTAATGAAGCAGGAGAAATTGTGCTCGAGATGCCTACGGCATCTGATGTGCGCAGCAGGCAATTTTTTTTAACTTTAAAAAACATCAGCGGCTTCGCTTTCAGCAAAGCGGGATCCTAGTAGCTTCTCTAGCTTAGTGAATGTACAGAATCAGCTTCTTTTAATTATTCTAATGAAGCAGCGGAATATTTGCCTTTAAAGCTACTAAGGGCAAATGTTCTTCAAAACTAGTAAAAAGTTCTAATATTTGCACTTGGGAGGAAACGCTCTTTATATATGAAAAAGAAAAATGAACAATGCGGCACATATAGGAAACCTTCGCGCTGGTGAAAACAGAATTCCAAATGATGAATTTCAAAATATGACCAAGCAACTTCAAAAATTCCATGCAAACGATTTTTATTATAAGAAAAAAATCTCTCAATTATGTGATCGGAAAAATATATAATCACTAAATAAACCCAAGTTCTATTTCTCATTTTTTACTGATTGAAATCATCCTAATATATTTTATTATTTAATTAAATATTTAATAAATATTTTAGGTTTTATAAAAATCCACGTAGTATGTAAACAACTCAAAAACGCGAAACGCTTGCCATGACGTAACCGATCTAGCCGATGGGTTGCCAATGGAACTAATCCGCTTGATTCCTCAGGTAACCATATTGGCGACGAAATCTCGTATGTTCCAACTTCTAGATTCCAACCGTGTTAAAATTCTGAAATATAGCTTTTAAGGCGGTTGCAGAAGAAAGCGAAGGAGAGTTTTTCTATGATATCTGTAGTACTATGTTGCCGTTTCTCCCTGAAAAGACAGTTCTGGATCCATTTTGTACAGAAAGTGGAACATGAAAACGTCGTAATAATATTGAGGTGACTATCATATCGAAAAAAAAGGAGATTCGAAACTCTAGTTTAGAACATCATACCATACTAATGCATTAGGCCTGGCTCGTTTTTGTTTATATTATTTTTAAAAATTTACTTTTCAGTATATATCAAAGAATAGATACAAACAAAATAGGCATTTAATGTCTTCACAACGAGCCTGTGTATAAATACAGTAACTAAAAACAATGAAAAGTATTGTTGTAAAACTAATGTAAAAATGTAGAGTACTGTTGTATTGTGTAAGTATTGTTGTATATGTAAAATATCTGGTATATTAAAATCAGAAGGTAAACAAACGTGTTTATCTATGTCCGGCTATCTTCTCACGAACCGCTGAACGTAGAAGCGCGCGGAAAGTACCAAAAGATGGGGAATAATCCAAGGAATCCATTTTGACCATTTAAATTCCGTAACTTTAATTAGTAAAAAGATAATTAAAAACTAATTTACAACAATACTTTTCATTGTTGCAGCGCAATGCAAACCGTTTTCATTGTTTAAACAAATATTTAATTGCGTGTTTCTGTTTCATTGTTGAAAACTCCAACAATGCAATATGGATCCCTCAACAATGCAACATGGATGGCGTTGTTTGCGGGTTTTGGTAATTGATACAAAGAAACAGGGAAAATTAAATCGCTCAAATTGGGTGTTTTACTAAATATGTTTGTTTCCCTTGAGATTTAACTTAACGATATCATGTATGTATTGCATCTTGCATCATGTGTTTATAAACTGGACGAGGGAATATGAAAAAATATGTATCCCCATTAACGCTGGTTTATCTAAACATTTGTGTCACATGACCTTACTTCTTCTGTCCGCTATGGAATGACGCCTTATTCGAGATAGCCCGTGCAACGCCGGGCCATGCAGCTAGTTTTTTATTATTTAATAAAGTTAGAAGAGAAATTGTACAGGACTAAAATTGATATCAATAAAAAGCTAATCTTTTAAATATTAAAAAGGTGCAAAATTAGTTTTATTTTTGCAATAATATGCTTCTAAGTTGCTACGGTAAAACTTCAGAATTCTGGTTAATAATCAAATAAAAATCTATCTAAAGTATCGAAAAACCCTTTATTAGTGAGCATATACAAACCAAGAAAGCGTTTTCAGATATTTGTGCATCACACATATCCATGTAGCAATTTACAGCTCTTAGCAAGGCATTCAACAGTATCAAATTAAAAAAATAATTTACGTTTGATTTGTACTGGTTGTCAATAAATCTCTAAATGCTAAGAAAACCAATTAAGCTCTGTTTAAAGGTTCACTTATTAAACATGAATCATCTATATAAATTTCTTTTTCTCGCCGTCATCATTTGGGTGTATCCATTCGCTAAGATTCGCATTAAGTTACGGTGAGGTTTTTTCCCACAGATTACCTGATAAATGTCGTTTTCGCTGTCACGACGGTTTTTGAAAATCAATCCAAATTATCCGACTTCATATCATTGATGGGTGTCATGGGAATGATCCTTTCCCTTATCTGCCAGTTACGTCAGGAATGTTCCAATCAATCATTCTTCGTTGTCACGAGGAATTCTTCGATGAAATTCATCCGTTAGCGAAACTAATGAGTGACACACGCAACGAATTTTTTATCATTCAAATCTTTCAATGCCTTTTTGAATTTTCGCTTAAATTATGTTTATATCAAGAGGCATGGTTACAATTATTTTCTAGAAGACTGTCGGTAACATATATAATTACTAAATGCATTATCTATTCATTGCAGATTAGTTTGAATCATATCAAAACGAGGATGCAGATGGTGTAATGTAATAACAGTTGTGGAGATTGTTTGAATCAATCATTCTCCGATGTCAGGAGGAATTCTTCGATGAAACTCGTCTTTAACGAAACTGATGAGTGACACACGCAACAAATTTTTTACTATTCAATTCAATTTATTATTCAATACAATGGGTTTTAGAATGTTCGCTTAAAATATGTTTATATAAAGAGGCACGATTACAATTATTTTTAGAAGACTGTCGAAAACATACAAGAGAAAAGAGGGCAATAGTTCTCACCTAGTGGATTTTTCGTTATAAAAATGAGAATTGAAAAGTTAAAGCCTCGAAAATATACTGAATCATAGTTTATTAACTCAGAAAGAAGGGTACAAAAAATTAAAATTTTAGCTTTAAAAAAAATATATATTACGAAATGTAAGGAAACAAAATGCGTACTCTTACCCGACGTGGCGGGTAAGAGTACACATGACGCGAGTCCAAGAGTACGCACCCTGAAAATTTAGCAGTAATCGCATACAAATGCTCACTGCCTTCGTAACTGGAACATCCCTCATGCCACCACTCCTTACAATCCATACTGGACCCAATCTTCATCATAAGTGTGTTCGCAGCCTCGGCAATTTGTCCCCTCATTATTTGCCGAACTCGTTGAAGGAACTGGGTTTTCGATAGAATTCAGAATAAGTTTTTTCTTTGCTTTCAGGGCTTTTCTTTTTTTTAGTTTTGTCCCCATTTTTATTTTTATTAAAAACGCGATTGGCCTTTGCTTCCTCTAATTCTACCTTTTCCTTTTCGCATATCTGGTCTGTGCGCACTCTTAGCCACCGATATATTGTTTATATAAACCACCCATAGATGGCCGTAACATTCACTAAAGTTAAATTCTAACGTGGCCACGTTGTTCGGAAGGGAACAACCCTCATAATGATATTTACTTAGAAAATAATATTTTTGTAAATAAAGGACTAATGATTAAGATTTCTTCACAGAAAAATTACATGCTAACATAACGAAATCATATCTTACCTGATAAATAAAAGACAGCAGGGATGAAAATAATTATGGCGGTCTCTTGAGAGAGCTGAAAACACACGTATTGATATGATCACACTCGCTTCTGCTTGCACTGTTGCCAACAGGGGAAAAATCCCTGCGTACTCTTACCCCGCTTCCCTTATATGCATTACTAAATTCATTATCACTTCATTGCAGGTTAGTTTGAATCGTATCGAAATATAACAATTTTTAAATAAAAAATAATATTTAATGCTAACAACATTAAATTTATCTTAATTATTAATTTCATATTCTTTAATAAAATCTACGCTTGTTATTATTAAGTTTATCGATGAAGTGTGACATTGTTTAACCTTCCAGCGGGCGCGCTTACGCAAAATTTACGACATATCGTGCATCGTATTACATACATATATCGCGTTGTTTTACAATAAATGCAACTTTTATTTATGTTATATGCGTTTATTAGCCTAATAGCAAACAAAGATTTTATAAATCAAATTGCAATTAAATATATAACATAACGATATAAATATGTAATACGATGCACAATTCAAGTATCTCTTGCAAACGCGAGCCCGTTGGAAAGTTAACCCTTTGAGGATGCTACGAGAATCCGGCACGTCAAAGTGACAGTCGTCCTCAAAGGGTTAATCCCACGGGCGGTAGGAAGTTACCAAAAATTTAACACTTTGTGAACGCAAAAATTCGTTTTTTGGAATTACCCAACCTCAAAATATAAATTCAAGAATTTGACTTAACTTGCTAGTTTAGATAAATTGGACATGTTAACTGATGTCAGAAGAATACTTCCACTTATTCTTTTATTGTATAAACACCGTCTAGAGCAAGCACAGTTTAGTTATCTTTTTATTTGAGATTGCATCCAATTCGTATCCCGCACGCAATGAATTAATCTACAAATGATTCTGAAAGCAGTAAAGCACTTTAGTTTATCTGCGATACCCGTTTTAAAATATTATTTTGAGGTAACCCTTCGGGCGAGTATTTAAAAAAATACTAAGTGGTCTATTCTGGTACCCTCGGTTGGGTTGGGAGACGTCACTTCTCCCGTAGGTTAAGAGCGGGAGAAGTGACGTCTCCCACCCCAACCGTGGGTACCAGAATAGACCCGTAAGAGACGCGGTAGTTACCTGCCAGATCCAAGCAGCGATTCATAAAGAAAACCAGCGGGAGTGGTCTCTCAAACTTTCTCGTATACTCCTAATAGATGTAGAGAAAAAATAAGCTAAATATAAGAAGCCACGATTTCCAAAGGTCGTCCAACGCAGAAATGGAATTAAAAGCCAGCATGCTGATTACCAATAAGGTTGGGTGTAATATAAAGAAAGCGAAACTCGCAATTTGAACTGCTTTTTTCAAACCGATTGAGAAGAAATTGGAAACAAATCTACTATTAAGGTAAGAAGGCCATATACCAAATTTCATTTATCCAAGTAATTTTTTAAAGATGTTATTGCGTCCAAAAGTATGCGATTATACAGACAGACAGTCAACCCGTAGACGGATTTGGCCCAAAATTGCATACGGACCTACATTCCTGATGATAAAACTGTGTACCAAATTTTATCCATCTAACTATTCAGACTTTTGAGTTATAGTGTTCAAATGAACGAGAACAGATATACAGACTTCCCGTAGACGGAGTTTGTCCAAAATTCGATAGAAACCAACAAATTAAGTGTCAAGATCGCATACCAAATTTCATCCTTGTAGTCTAATAATTTAAGAGTTATTGTGTTCAGAGACATAATTCCAAAATTGTTTTTTTCAGACTCAGGGAAGTCTAAAAACGTGGAGATTCGTCGAAATCTGGAGTTCGAAATTTTTTGACGATTACAATACTTTCTCTTTGTATACGAGAAAGTAAAAAGAAGTATTTGGGTCCTAAAATCAACAAACGACCACCTATTAGTAATCAGAGGCAAATGTTAACGTTTACTATATTTTATTTTTAGTATATCGATTGTTACACAATGCAAAAACATCACAGCAATATTAAACTTCGTATGCGCGATAAATTTGTCGGGTATTTTAGAACACCAACAACACGCACACCTATGTTTCACGCAACTGATTAACCCCAAGCCATACGATTTTATTTTACCTCTTAAATAGATGCCAACACCAATTTGGGATATTTTTCCATCTATTCAAGATGGTAAATCATGCAACTGATTTACCCTTTGCCATACGATTTTATTTAACCTCTTAATTAGATGCCAATACCCATTTGGGATATTTTTCAATTTATCTAAGATGATATGTCAAGAAACTGATTCACCCCCCTTGCCATACGATTTTATTTAACCCCTTAATTAGATGCCAACACCCATTTGGGATATTTTTCAATTTATTTAAGATTGTAAAGGATACTCGAGATATTTAAACATGTCCAAGTGATTTTTGTGTTTAACCTTTCAATGCACGATTTTTTAAATTTAAAAATAAAAAAATGTTTTTGCATTCCATGGAAGTTCACATATATTAACAAAAAGTACACAAAAAAACTCAAAATAGAATTGCGATATTATTAAATTGAATTTAATGAACATACCAAATCGCTATTTATTTTTTATGAAACAATAAAAAAGTATTTTAAAAGTAATATCAAATGGTAAATACCTGTCGAAGCAATTGATGAAACCATCAAAGATGTAAGACTCCTTTTGGTACTTGTTTGTTGTAGCGGCCATCGCGTTTACTCTGCGGCCTTTGGATTTCGCCAAGCTCGCAAGTTCAGTGTTCTACATTTATGACCATGTCCGAACGGATTTGTTTAGGACTGCCTTGATGTTTGCCTGTTGACTTTAGGACGAAGGAAAGTTTGCTCATTTTGGAATTTGAAAAAAACATAGAGGTAAACTTTTAGTCTATGGTGCCCACTTGCTTCTCGCCAATTTTTTCTTTGGCACAATTTCATTTGCTGACGCCAAACACTGTTTTGGATGCGCGGTGCGCTTTTCATTGCTGTACTGCGCATGTTCCATTTGAAAAGGAGCGATTGAGCACGCAACGCCTTGGGCATTTCAAACGTGTGCCGAGCAATTTTTTTAACTTAAAAAAATCAGCGACTTCGCTTTCTGCAAAGCTGGACAATAGTAGCCTCACTGATTCTTTGAGAAGCGAAAACACAGAATAACATAGAGTTCTGAACCTAAAGTGAATGAAAGTGTTCAAAAACGAGAAAAGTGTAGTTAAAATTTCACATACCTATTTTAATTGCCCAATTGCTGTTTACACTTAGGACACTGGTATCCGCTTGCTATCAATCCCTGATCCACACACCACTGGAAAACAACTTTCGCTTCCTCTATCTGAAGCTGATGGTAGGTCGAAAGGGATCCAATGTTCCCAGGATTCGGAGCCATAATCAACAACAGCTCTTCAAAGCGCACGTAACGAAATGATAAAATCATATGAAAATCAAACCGACAAAACAAATTCGATTGAATCGACCAATCACATGAAGCATATGAACGGAACAAACCAATCAAAACGAATCGTAATATCGCGCCATGCGCACAACACCGATGGAAAGACCAATTTCCACGCATGCGCACATCTCACTCGTTAAAATCATCATTGGGCAACCAAAACAAATATTCTCTTCTCTCCATTCTTGGCTGCGAAGAGTTGGCGATCCTAAGAGGAACGAAGTAAGGGCACCGTAGACTAAAAGTTAACCAAACAATTTGCCCGGTTCCGACTTAGCGTTCCCCTTAACAAGAAATGCTTTTAAAACATAGATTCCTGGCATCCACTTCTTCAGCTGGCAAATTCAAGATTGTTAATGGCATATTCACAAAAAAGTAATATTTTTCAGAAAACAATTTGAATTTAAGATCTGAAGCAATGCGAAAATATGCGAGCAAAAAGGCTCACTGCGTACCCAAAATGAGCAACCAAAATAAACGTTCTCACATCGCCAAACCATCTTCCATCTTGGCGATATGTCTCGATTGCTTGGCGATTTAATCTCGGTGACCGCTATAACGTGCAAGTACCCTCCTTTTAAGTGCTGAAAACTTCGTAAATATGTCAATAGCTGTATCAGGAATTATGCATTAGGTATAGCCGACTATCGCAGACTCATCAATAGGACCTGTGCTGTCCATGGAAAATGGAACGTATTATTATCCGGGCTCTTATGATGTTTCTAATCTGATACAGCGCGTATGAGTGGAGAAAAAAATTTCTATTTAATATTAACATGAAAAATAAATTATGTATCGAATTTCATATAGAATGCAGTGAAGACTTAAATACGGATTTAAGTAGCAAAAATTCTGCAATTCTATTTACGTGTCAGAGACGTCATTGAGTGCTAAGGGATTAACTGACGCCATTGTGAGACAGGTAAGATCAGTGGCGAATCTAGGATTCGGGTCGGGGGGGGGGCAAGCTGAGGTCATAAAAACATTGTATCGTCGTGATGAATGTCAAACCTCAAGGTTAAAGTAAACCAAAACTCTTTAACTTTACAGACTTGACTCACCTGACAATAAGATTCATAAAAAACAATACAATACTTTCGATAATTTAATAAAAATTACAACGAAATAACTAGCCAAAAAATGTCTTCGACAGCGTCAAAGCTACAAGTACAAGTGGACAAGTGGAATGATTACAAAAGTAGGAAAATTTTCGAGCCTGTCAAGCCAGAAAGTAATGTTGAAGCGTTTTTATTATTTTTTAAAAGAGGGAAATTTAAAAAAAACAGTTCTAATGATCTTGAATAAAATCAATTCTGGCTTTGCTCTGGGGGGTGTAGCCCGATAGACACCCCCTGGATTCGCCACTGGGTAAGATCGAAAAACGTTTCCTCTTACTACACTTCAAAGAAACGCCTGGCCGTTAGCCTTGGAAAACACGAGCGAATTGAGATCTTACATGGCGCGAGATCTAGGGGTCTATTCTGGTACCCCCCGGTTGGGGGGGGGGGGCACTTTTTCCGCACGTTAACAACGGGAAAAGTGTCACCTCCCCCACCCCAACCGGGGTACCAGAATAGACCCGCTAGTGGCTACAATCCAAGCATAATCTACAAAAAAATACTTTTAAAATGCTCATATTCTCCGAACGGCATACTTACTAATATATTAACCCAGATCTGTCTCTCACTGATCCGGTAACGCTCTGACGTCACCAACAATAAAATTCGCGAAATAGCATAGCATTGTCACTTGTTGAAATCTCGCGAATTCGCCAGATTTTTTTAATCAAATTAATTGCTAGTAGAACGAATCCTGGTATTTTTCCTTAGAGAGATCATGATGGATAAAGCACAGCATTTCATAATTGTTTAAAAAGTTATTTGGTTCCATATTTCGAAATGTCCTATATTTGATTTGATTGAGGGGCTCCTTGAGACCAGTGGTGGTTTTTCGCACAGGCGCTAGAGGCGCTCGCCTCGTGTCTCGAGACCATGGGGGCCTCAAAATCTCTTCGTCGTACAGCGCACTTATAAACTAACAGCGAATTTACACTACTGAGTACGGAGAAGGGCCCCAAAACAATTTTACGCCTGGGGCTTCATATTATTTAAATCCTCCACTTCTTTAAGCAGATATTTGGGTGGTGTGATACCTTAATTCAATAAGGTTGATGATTTTTTGTATAGAAAAGTAGAAAAATGGATCATTTCGAATGCATGACAGGTGGTTGGAGAGGTAAAAGGTATTCGAATAAAATCTCGAATGGTATTGACATTTATACGTCAAATTGAAGAAGCGGCTAATTTGCTCTTCCAATAAAAGAATAAAGAAGTCGGCAAAGAAAAGATAGTTTACTGATATAATTTGATACCTATTCTGATTTACTTTTTGCAAAAGTTGCGAGACGACTGAAGATATGATTTTATCGACAAAGCAACCTAGAGCCATGGGAAACAAGCGCACCTACCATGAAACACCAGTCTTTGCCAACATTGGAGGTGGTTTTCCAGAAGCTCTTTGGAATACTCATTGGTTTGCAAATTTGTCCTTGCAAGTTTTAAGGAGGCTAGCGGCGAACGACGAACTACCATCCAACACGTTCCAATTTGAACGTTTCTCAAAAAACCGAATGAATTTGATTCACCCGTTGCTGTCTTATCCAATAGGCTATGAGGGCTTGAGTCCAATGGCGCCTAAAATCTGTTACACTGATTTTATTTTAGTTTTAACAAAATACATTTAATTATAATTCTAAGTATGTTTAAGAAACGTGTTAAGAAATATATTATAATGTTAAATATGTTAGAAATGTATTATAATGTTAAATATGCGCCGCGCATGCTGCAAAACCGCACCGGAACCGCTTTTCAAACCGATTGAGAAGAACAACAAGACAAGGCAGCCATACATACCAAATTTCCAAAGATGTTATTGTGTCCAAAGTAAAAGTGATTACAGTTAGCACAGAGTCACGACTGATTTGGCTCAGCTGGTATTGTTCGGATGATAAAATCGTGCATCAAATTTTATCCATTTCATTCAGACTTTGAGTGCCAGTACCAAACGAGCATAGCCAGATCAGAGACGGAGTTTGTCCAAAATTCGATGAAAACCAATGCAATAAGATCGCATACCAGTTCAATACCACAGGTTATGTTCAGATATAAAATTGCTTTTTCGACTCGGTGGAAGTCTAAAATATCGGAGTTCGAAATTTTTTTGATTTATCATATTTCTTTATAGTATCAGAGGCAATGCTAACGTTTACTATACTTATTTTAAGTATATCGATTGTTGCCACGCAAAAAAACATCACAAGCGTCATTGGGGTCCGCATGCGCGATAATTTACGGGTGCTTCTTTAGAACACAATAACACGCACACTATGTCACGATTTTATTTTACCTTCAATAGATGCCGGGGATATTTTCATCTATTCAAGATGGTAACCGATTTCATCACATACGATTAACCTTCATTAGATGTCAATACTCATTTGGGCCGTTTTATTCAAGATGATATCAAGAAATTGACTATCTTCACGAGTCTCTTTTCACCTTCCGCTGGTTTTCTGGTTTATATTATTTAAACATGTTCAAGTGATTGTGTTAGTCTTTTCATGACGATTTTCAAATTTAAAAATAAAAAAATACAAAAGTACTGGACAAAAAACAGGTAAATAGAAATTGCGATATTGACAAATTGAATTAATGAACACAATAAATCGCCATTTTTTATGAAACAATGTTTAAAAGGGTCGGTGTCACCTGTCGAAACTATCAAAGACGACTTTCGCCTCTTGCGGCGTCGCGTTGCTCTGAGGTCTGCTTCTCGCCAGTCGTTCGAAGTGCCTCTACATTTATATCATAAACGGAGTTTAGACCGGTCGTGCTTGCCTGCCGAGGTTTTGCCCACCCTGCTTCTACGTTTCACCCGATAAGCGCGGCGAGGGAGAAAAGCCATTTAATGATAATACGGTACTATATATCTTAATACTAAATGATTTCAAGTAGCAAAATTACGTCATTTTTGCCAGACACCGACGACAGTAAACAGCGCAGATTCGCCGGGGAGCTGAGTACCATAAAAATATCAGGCCGCCGGTGATAGTCGTCAACTGTCATAAATCTGACCACTTATCATTTAAGATCAAAACAACAGCCAATATTTTCGACACTTACCGCATGAGTTGCTGCTATTAAACAAGTGAAGAAAGTACGCTGAAGCGTTTATTTTTAAAGAGGAAATTAAAAAAAGCCTGAATAACAATTCCCGCTTGCTCTGGTGCAGCTGATAATCACTATCAAGACGTTTCTCTTGCTTCACGAATGAGATCTGCCATGGGCGCGAGATTCCGCCTGCTTGGGACATCTTTTTCTTCGTTAGCAACGCGAAAGCATCTCCAACCCAACCGCACTGAATATTCCGCTAGTGCATACAATTCAGTTATAATTCCACAAACCTCTGAACGGCATTAATACTACTATTCAGCATCTTCACGCCATTACGACGTTTCAGCCGAAAATCTCGCGCGATTTTTTTAATCACCACTGCTGGTAGAACGAATTCCATGATGATAAAGAATGTTAGATTAGCTAAATTGTTTAAAAAGTTTGCTTGAAATGTCCTACTCTGATTGATTGAGGGGTTCTCAGCGCGCCGTTCAACTGACGCTGGGGCCTCGTCGTAGCTACACTGTCTAATTAAAGGGCGTTCCCAAAGCATAAGCTCAAATACATTATTTAAATCTCCAGCAGATATCAGTGGTGAGCCTGTTCGGTTTGCTGATGATTTTTGTATAGAAAAGTAGAAAAAAATGATCGATTTATTTGTAAGGTTGAGAGTAAAAAAAGGTCTGACGAAGATGATATACTGTCAACATAGCGGTTACTCCCCAGTTTCCCCTTCCAACAAAATATCAAAACGGCAAAGAAAAAGAGCCTAATTGTCGCCAGCCTTATCGACATGATCATACTACCATGAACACTGAATTCAGTAATATTGACGGAATTATCATTACCTGCGTAATTTCGTAGCCAGAGGGGTTAATCCATTCAATACTTGAACGTTTTCAAAATGAATGACACCTTCAGGCTGGCTTGAGTTCAATACACGATTTTATTTTGCCTAACAAAAATGTTATTTACAATTCTGGCATGTTTAAGAACGTTAAGAAATATTATAATGTGCCAACATGCTGAAAATGTATTGTTGGCGCCAGAAATGCGTATTATAATGTCAGCGTAGAAAGTATTTATACTGTTAAACATGTAGAAATGCAATATAATGTTAAGCACGTTAATGCCAAATACATGCCAGAAAATGCATATGTCGCCGTTTACAGCTTAATGGCTCCGGTTATCATCAGCGGCGACGTCGCATTGCCAATCGTTCAACGAATAAGCCTGGGGATCTCACAGCCAGCAACAGCCCAGCTTTCGGTTTCACCTGCAGAAACGTGCGCGAAAGCCCACTTACTGTTGTGCTTATTCGCCTGAAACGAAAAAATTAAAAACGCAGCATCTTCCATGCGTTCTGCCACCAAACCAATACTAAAGTTTTTTGGTGCAATCCCAGACGATGAACAATTGGGTGATCGGCCATCACCCGCCTAAAGCTTTCATCATTCACCAACGAACGCTGGAGAAATTTCAAAGACAACATAATTTCGGAACAACAATAACAAAAAATAACTTACACATTCTAAGGGGAATATAATATTATATAATATATAAATACATATCAATAATAAGAATAATAAATACAAATATGTCGAACGGGGTCGATGATAATCAATACTTCATTAATAATAAAGATTGCCATCAACATGCTCTTTTAAATGAGAATGCAATGATAACAAAAACTCATATCTTCTTCAATTAAGAAGTTAAAGTTTGTTAGAAGACATCATAGCCTTAGATATGGTTAGTTATAGGTTTGAGGTTTCATTATTATATTTTTTTTTTGTTTTGACCAGTTTTCTGAATATCATTAAATTCAGTGAGTCTTTTCGACTTTAGAATGTCGATAACAGTGTTAATAGGGTAGTAATAGTTCTTATAAAATCATAATATTTGACTCTTTTCAGAGCCAAATATTATAGTTTTACGCAAAAGATTTGGAAAAAGCTATTGCACGCTCAAGCAAGTGTTGTGTTCGACGCGTTCTAGAATCGAAGGGCAAAAAAATCTTTTCTTTCAATTTAGTTTTGCAGATATTCGGAAAATTTGGATTCGCAGAGTGCAAAAGAAAAGATATCGTTAATGATGAAAATTCTCGAATTTTCTTAGTAATCCAAGGTGAAGGATTATCATCAATGTGATTTAAAATTTAAATGTTTAGTTTCCTGCAAATATATTAATAGCCAGTTCTGAAATCAAAAGCCTCCTACATTATTTTCGTAGGATATTTTTTGCGATGAATTAAAAACTGTCTCAGTTAGAGAGGAACACTCAAGCTTAGAATAGAAATGGCGATGTCTGGGCAAGTGCTTGAACTGATTTCCTTGTATTGTATCAGGAAAACGAGCTGGAACCATTGCAAGGATTGTATCAGCGAAATTATTCTAAACTGTGCAGATGAATATGTTTTATGATATCATGCATTCTACGTGAAACATACATGAAGTACCAAAATCGTTTATTATTAATATAAAAAATATTGATTATCATGTTGTTCGAGATATTTTATATATTTATTATTCTGTGAAAGTATATATATTTATATATTAAGGACGGTATATGTATAATTCAAATGCGATTTGTTATTTGCCAATTGTGTATGCGTAACAAGATATTTTTTAGTATTATCAGACTAAAATTATAACTATCTTTTTAGAAATTTCTGAGATTTATCTTTTGCTTTAGTTAGATGAAGCAAGTTTGAAAAGCCAATTGATCTAAACCATTGTGTGGCTTCTAATCCAAGAAACTATTCTTATGTCTTATTTCCTAAACATTGCCCCAAGTTGTTTTCACTTAACTGTATTAAAGTTATAGCCAAGGATGTAATTATCTCCTCTTTGTATAGAGTAATTCACATGATAAAGATTGGGAATTTCATATGGTTAAAATTCTGATTACTCCCCAACTCATCCTTTCAAATGCGTGACTCTGGCACTTCTAAAAAAAAAAACCAGCTCAGAAAGTGTTTCTATACTAAATGTGAGATCCCAAACAATTTGCATTTATCCCTACAGGAACATTGACGAAGAAGCGTGCTCTGGCGAGTCATCAATTCATCCAAGGCTTCCCTGTAAGAGCCTAACCTTTACTATTATATTCCTTGCTAAACCATGTCTAGCTTGTATTATAATAAAATATATTTCTTTACATTATAATATTAGCATTTTAATATATTTAACATTATAATATACTTACTTGATACTAACATTATACATTTCTTAAATATATTTAAATATTTACATTTCTAAATATATTTAAAGATTATAATACATTTCAAATATATTTTTC
>BGPR01025680.1:9082-22158 GCA_013235015.1 Araneus ventricosus
AAACAATTACAAATAACATCATGCGAAGGTTTTAATTGCATATCCGTGAATAATAATTAATAACATACTTAATTGAGATTTCCACTCGGATATAATGCATTTCCTCCTCCTCGCTCTTCCTGTTTAACATCAGTTAAAACGCGGAACACTTCATAATAACAAAAACACTTGTGAACCTAATTTTCCTTTTTTTTTCTGCCCGAATTTCTAAAGTAGTTTGAAATTAAGCATATAATCAATTCATTTTTCTTGCTAATACGCTTCTAACATGTGAAGAAAATTCTCCGGGAGATTTATTTAATTAACCTAATGAACACTCAACAATCATTAGCAAAATTTCATTTTCCAAAACTCAATTTATGAATAATACCGATCCTTTACGGGTCGGACTCCTTAAAGTGTTGTGAGAATTATTTTGAATTGCAAAACGGTTTCCATTAAAACAACATTGTTTTCTTTAATGAAAAGAAAAATAGGTTTTCTAATCAGAATGCACACAAAAGATGTAGTTGTTCATTGGCAGATAATAAATGAAAACCTAATTGCATTATGATTCGTGATTCCGCATTTTACCAATAATCATTAAAAATATTTTAATTATGACCAGGGAAGAAACAATTAGTTTCTCTTTAAAAATAATTTACCATTGATTTTTTAATGAAAGACATTTATTTTTCAAGACTAGCTAAATAAAGGATATACAGTTTTTCCATTATGTCACTTTTTAATCAATTTGGATAAGTGACAGAAGCATTTAGCGCTTCCGTTGCTAAAATCGACTCTTTTCATGATAAAATGTTTCATTAACAATTACGATTCTTCCACACATTTTAAACAATTTTTGATTAGGAATTAACGAATTCTGAATATGTTTAATAACTCAAAATAACTAATGAACGGCATTAGTTATTTTACGGTATTAACGCATCGTAAATTTTAACAATTTTATTTATGACATCTAATAAATTGATGAATAATGCAAAAACATTGCTTGTATTTGATATGTTTGATTAGCCTCCCAATTTATTCCTGCAGACGTCCAATGAGGTGGAAAAAAATTTTATGTAACTGATTTTATATTTCCATAGCTCTTATTAAAGTCCAACTCCATTAGTCAACTTTAAAAAAGTATTCAATTATTTCTGTTTTAAAAAGCATTCAACCCAATCAGAATGTTCTATGAAATTTGGCAGCTATACTTATAAAACCTTGAATATCCTTAAATATTCCAGCAATTGTAAGCGAGGTGTGGGTTCATAATTTTAGATTATAGCGAATTAAGATTACATTTCAGATTGAGGTAACAATTAATTTGCATTTTAACATAATAAGATTTACAGGTTGGAAACCACCTGTAAATTACGTGATTTGACATGCGTTAGCCATGATGTAAAAATCTTTCAAAACGTTCTACAGGACAGACCGTTGGACTAACAATTTGGCAAGTAGTTACTTCTTGGGTAGAAGCTTTTCACTAAAAAAGTTTTTCGAAATTTTAATTAGATTTTTTAATTGAAAATTAATCGAAATTATAGCGTTTTCCTCCAACACCATCGGAGCGTATAACTGCACAAACAACATTCTTACATCACTTTAAAATTCAAAAAATTACCTTTACAGTTGCATCGATTTTGTTTCCGTACAGTCTTCTCCGATTTTAATACATTTCAAAAACATTTAAGTATATTTTAGAGCACTAATTTTCATTGTTTTAGTTACTGTGTTTCTACACAAGCACGCTGCAACGATGTTAAATACATTTTTTGTGTGCACGTTAGCATTTCTATAATTAAGAGTAAATTTTTAACAATAATATAAAGGCAGATGTATCATTCTTAAAACATGATCATTAATGTTTCTGAATAGTGGTTCGAACTCTTTTAATTTTAATTACTGGGTTTATTCACACGCGCGTTTCGACGATCTTTATTCTCTCAAAAGTAATAATATAATGTGTGAGTAATACACAAATCTAGGTATTACTAATATAATAGCCCAGATCTGTCTCTCACTGATCCAGTAACGCTCTGACGTCAGCAACAATAAATTTCGCCCCATAGCACTGCGAGACGTTAAATAGCATTATTTCATAGTTAGTGAACATAAATTTCAGTAATTTTAAATTTAAAAAGTAATTGTCGTTCTAGTTTCAAATTTCAAAGCTCTAAAATAGTGAAATAAAATTTGCTATCAATTGATATTAAATTTATCTCACTGTGATCAATTGTTCCAGAGAAATTTTAAATTATATTAATCATGTATTTCAAATTAATTTCCGTTTCTTACTAGAAAGTAGTATATCATGCGCGTGATATAGTTTGGACGACACGATGCATCTGATTATTTATTGCAATCACGATGATATAATTTGATAATATTTTTTGGCAGCGTTTGTCAAGCAGAGAAGTGCTTTGTAAGAAGTGTAAATAATATGTAAATAAAAAAAATATTTCCAGTCATAATACATACGTTTATTTTATTTGTTTTCAATCAATGTTAAACATTTATCTCGCATATATATCTATTTAAACACGTCAAATTTGACGGAAATCTCTCGAATAAAGAGACAATTTGCACCCGTCATACCATGACGGGTGATTTTCCTGTAAGTAATAGGTACCAAATTTTAAAAATGTGTTTTATACAAATATGTCTATTAACGTTTGCAAATTAGCTGAATGAAACTAACCTAACAAGCTTCATAATAACGTTTTATTTGAGTATTATTATTATTTTTAATTTATTTTGCGGATATCTACATTTCAGGTCTTGGAAAAATTTTTGGGAAAATGCACTTGCCAAATATTTTTCAAACAAAAAGAGGCCAGAGGATAGGAAAAAAATAGGAATATTTAATACAAGTTATTAAAAAACGGTGTACTACTTCTTAAAGGATATAATCTTATTCAATAACTCAGATTTCAATTTTTAACTACATGATTAACTAATGTTTCAAAATTGTATGACATGAATAGACGAATACTTTTCGAAGAATGTTTCCACGCGAATCGTTCATCCAAGTTTTGTTGAACTTGTATCCTGAAAAAAATTTCCATGTTAATCAGAACTAAAAATTGAAATCATTGAGCCGTAATGCATGGAATGATATTACCGACATTCAAATAGTTCCATTGGTACGAGAAAATGTTTCATTTCATGTCAGTTACAGAAAAAATGTTTTACCTGATCTGCATTTTTTGAAATAGAAAATTTGTTTCGAAGCATAAAATGTAATAATATAAATAATATAAAATGTAATAATTTAAGCTAAATTAGATTTACAAATAATTTAAATCACTGTGAATTTTTTTGCACTCCAATACACGTATTTTCATATAATCTTATTACAAAAATAGGAAGAATTTTTTCTCTTCAAATATTTGAACATAATATTATAACACTAGAAAATCACCAAATCAATCACTAGAATGGTATGACGGGGCAAATTGCCTCTTCATTCGAGAGATTTCCCGTCAAATTTGACGTGTTTAAATAGATATATATGCGAGAGAAATGTTTAACATTTAGTGCAAACAAATAAAATAAACATGTTTTATGACAGGAAATGTTTTTTTATTTACATATTATTTTCACTTCTTACAAAGCACTTCTCTGCTTCTCAAACGTTGCCAAAAAAATATTATCAAATTATACGAGCATCATCATGACTGCAATAAATAATCAGATACACCGAGGCGTCCAAACTATATCACGCTCATGATATACCACTGACGTGATTTAATACTTTCTATTAAAAAACGGAAATTAATTTGAAATATATAATTAATATAATTTAAAATTTCGGTGGAGCTATTGATCATAGCGAGATAAATTTTATATCAATCGATCTCAAATTTTATTTCGCTATTTTAGAGCTATTAAATTTGAAATTAGACCGACAATTACTTTTTTAAATTTAAAATTACTGAAATTTAAGTGTGGTAACAATGAAATTATTAACAATTGTAGCGGTTACAATCAACTGCCTTCTCCTTTCTATGGTAGGTGGCGCTACTGGAGCCATCTTTTTCCCATGATGCCTCTCTGTCATTCTAGTCTGTGTGCTTGTCCCGTGATGTTGTTCTCTGTCTTGTCTTGTGTCTTGTAACTTTAATCTTCTGTGCTGTGGAACGTAGCCTAATAAAAAATGGTTCCTAAAATTGAATGGATTCTTCAGCAGCACTACACACAAACTTGAGTCTCGTCCCTCTATACAATGAATTTTATTTTATTGTTAATAGCCCGGATCAGTGAGAGACAGATCCGGGCTATTATATTAGTAATTTCGAATATATTTATTGCAAAATTTCACTTTTAATCGATTATTAAGATGTTTTAATAATGGTTGAAGTTAGAAGTTTGTATTCTTTGTTTAATTAAGAATGCTTTGTAGATGAAGCCTTCAATGAATACAAACTAAAATTTTTTACACTGTAGTCACGTAACTCCTGGTTTAGCTGTTATGGCTCGTCGTAAAATGCGACTATATATATTTTAAATAATAAAATTTAAAGCTTAAAAATAGCACACATTTATTAATGTACTAAAATGTAGAAAATAATTTTTTCTGGAGGTCAAAGAAAAAAAATCGGAAAGTGAGAGGAGATGATACTCTAAGTAAATTGAAATTTTAATCGGATTGCTCTGGTTCCAGATTTTCTAAAAATGATATTTTTATATTTCAGTGTTCTATTAAAAGCGTGCTTTTTTAAAACTTTTTTATTTTCATTATTTCTGCTTTTTAATATTTAATATAATTTATTATTAAAATTATTATCGAGTCTTGGTATGAGTTTTTTCTCAAATTCTCTACTAAATGGCACTTCTCATTTTGAATCAAAAGTAAATAAAATTAGGGGATTAACTGATAGTTAAATCCTGAATTATTACTGCACTCTCATCGAGAACACAAAACTGATCAGAAATTTAGGACTCAAGCACATCAGGAAGAGATGGAAAATCGATTGCAAAATTCTTCATGCAAAAATATTCTTCATTATTTGAATTATTTATTTATTAAAATTTGACATACGGTCTTCCTACTATAGGTGTTGGGTTCACACAATTGACAGCACTGGTAAAGCACGCATCGCTGTATTTATATTTTTGTTTTAAGAGTTGTGAACCTAGCATTTTCTATTCAAGTTTCAGTTCCGATGTAAAATTCATGAATAATGTGTTTGTAAAATAAATGTCTATTTTCAGTTTTGTAAAAGAGTTATTTTTTTTATTGAAACTACTTTCTGTTGAGTCAGGGACTCAGAAGTATGTTTACTTAACTCTTGTGAATTAACATCTTGAGCAGTTATACTTTTTTAAAAAGGTGAAACATTAATTAAATTTAGCTGAAATCTTGGTTTGCTCCAACAATAGGTTTATTTCCATCAAATACTAGTAAGTTTTCAAATTCCATATTCATTTAATTCAAAATATATTTGATGAAAGCAGTCTTCCAAGAAAATTTATTCCCAATTAATTGGATTAATGAACTGTGAATATATAACTGCATTACTATAGTAGTATACTCACAATTTGATTTTTTGTTGATCGCGTTTGGGAATATTTGATATTTGTTCTTATTAGACTTATTACATCTGTCACCGTTATAAATTAAACTGCTTAGCATTATTTTAAGATTTAAGGAAGCATTTCCCCAGAAACCTTATTATATGAGCCACCCCAAATTTAATCCTGGCGTCTTCAGTATTTGAATTTTTTATATATTAAAACACAACAGACAGTCTTCGTGCTATAGGCTCATTTCCCTTAAATACTGGTAAATTTTCAAATTCCATATTCAGTCAATTCAATCAAAATCTGAGGCCAACGAAATTTGGTTAAGGTTGGAAGAAACTTCCAAGAAAAATTACTTGCAATTACATGTGTTAATGAACTGTGCATATATAAATGCATTACTATAGTAGAGAACCAACAATTTGGCTTTTGTGGATCGAGTTTTGCGATAGTTGATATTTGTTCTTATTGCATCTGTCACAGCTATGACAGTATGCACTAAAAGTTATTTTAAGATTTAAGGACGCACTTTCCAAGAAACCTTGTTGTATGGGCCACCCCAAATTTAGTCCTGGCGAATATTTTATTCATTCGAATTATTTATTCGTTATTCTTCGCGTACAATAGGTTTTTTTCTCTTATATAGTTACAAGTTTTCAAATGCCATATTCAGTCAATTGGAACTAATGCTGGTGAAAGCAGACTTCCAAGAACATTTATTTCCGATTAACTGTGTTAATGAACTGTGCGTATATAAATGCATTACTATAGTAGAGAACCAACAATTTGGCTTTTGTGGATCGAGTTTTGGGATAGTTGATAATTGTTCTTATTGCATCTGTCACAGCTACGGCAGTGCGTACTTACCCCAAATTTAGTCCTGGCGAATATTTTATTCATTAGAATTATTTATTCGTTGGTCTTCGTACAATAGTTTTATTTCTCTTATAAACTTATAACTTTTGAAATGCCATATTCAGTCAATTGAAAATAATGCGGTGAAAGCAGACTTCCAATAAAATTTACTTCCAATTAATTGGATTAATGAACTGGCAATATGTAACTGCTATAGCAGTATATATACAATTTAACTTTATGTTAAACGTGAATTGAGATAGGTAGATTTTTGTTCTAATTACACATGTCACTCTTATAAATTAAACAACTTAACATTATTTTAAGATTTAAGGACGCGTTTTCCAAGAAACCTTGTTATATGGAGCACCCCAAATTTAGTCCTGGCGAATATGCAGAACGCCCCTGTTTCCCAGCAAAGCGGCAAATTCAGTTACAATGAGACCTAATTAAATACAGGAAACGGGAGTTCCGGCTAGTACTGGAACCCCCTTTTAAGCGGGAAATGTGCGACTCCTGCATCCGATTTCAGGGAGCGGGATCAGGGGGAACAGGATTCCCTACAATTGACCTTTCATTCGCGCGTCAAAGGTCCACTCGCAAGGGTTAATTAAAAGAACCAATCACAGGAGAGTTAAAATGGCGAATAAATATCCACGAATGGAAGGAATTGCCAGCGACGAGAGAGGCAATATTATGATTATTCGATTTAAGGAAGCAACAAGTGTGGTGTTTGGGCTTTATGCGTTATTATATCTCAAGAATGTTTGCATAATATCATAAGATTTTAGGTATTAAGATGGAAAGTAGCGTTTGTTCTAGTATAATGATTTCATTATTTATTCATTTAAATGATGTTAAGTTAATTACATCATTGCTGATGGAATATTTATTCATTTGTATTTTAGATGTTAATTTTGTAAACAATTTATTTAAAAGCGCTTTTACGCTATTCCTTTATTTATACTATGCAAGTTAGATACAAGAAGTTTAGTTCTGTTATCTTAACGTCCCGTTTTGAAGCAACTCTAGGGCTATGTTGGGATGGACATCATAATTGTAATTCGCGGTCGGATGAAGAAAACGAATCCGGAGCTGGCAACCCCTCTCCAAACTTCCGCACCACACCAGAGGAATTTGATAGAAGAAAATAACGATAGTGAATGATATATTTGTATTATGTTAGTTGATTACGCCATTGAGAGAAGTTCATTCGTTCATTTGTATTGTATAAGTTAATAAATCAGCAAATAATTTACACATATCAACTGTAAATTATTTGTTGATTTATTTTCATTATGAATGCTAATTTCACAATCCAGACTATTTGCTTATTCAACCATATTATGAAAGTTAAAAAGAAGTCGATACGAATAACCTCTTTATATATTTACATTGTGTAGTCTCTCAATTTTTAATCTGAACTCGTCGTCTGTAGCTTTTTGAAACATTATAATTCATTAACCCTTTTGCGTTTATTGGTTTCGCAGTGAAAACACACATTGAGCATTTTTTACTGCGCATGGGCGAAACGTAGCGTCATTGTTCTTTCATAACTTCAGATCCAGATATATAGGCCAACTTACATAAAAATTCCAGTTCAATACCGTTAGTATTCAAAGATATCGGAATTGCAAGAGCTAATTTGCTTTTGATCTCTAAGAGAAACAACATGATGAAGGTTCTTGCAAAAATTGATATTTTTTAAAATTGAAACTTTTAAAATAATATTGAATTTTATGAAAGTTGAATATCCTGAACAGTCACGTATACTTATAAATTAAATACCTAATTTAAATTGCATTTCGATGATAACTTATTCGGAGGAAAAAACAGCCCGTTACTGTTCATTGATTTCACTATGAAACAACAAATTTCTTGAAAATAAAAAATTATATTTTTTTTCCTTTGCATATTTATACTCTAATACTCTATACTAATACTCATTTTTGGAATAAATTAAGTAATTTTCAAAAAGAAACATTTAGCGAACTTGAAAAGGTTAGCAGTAAGTTTCAGATATCTTTACAAAAGGAAATCCTTCGGGTTAATATGGATGGGGACTCAATGCTATATCCTCGCCCAAGCCATCTGTTTCTCAAAATTACATGAAGATGGGTTTTCTATTGGGCAGTAATGAGAAAAGGCTTCATCTTTAATTCCAAACTCGGACAAACCACACTGCACAGTTAGCATCTCATTAACATGGTAACATGGTCTCATTTATCATGGTGCGCCACTGTCAAATGAGAAATATCAGATGCTTGTTACTTTAATTTTAACATTCGACTGAGTCATTTTATTTATTAAAAGGCGGGATTTCTGCGTAAAAAAATTAAATTGCAAAGATTGAAAAAAAATTATCGTAATAATTTATTTAAAACACTAAACTTCCCGTAACCGACCAGAATCTACATTTGCACTAATTACTGAAATGTATTTGATTTTTAAAATCTTTGATATTAATTCTTTTTGAAATTATCATTTAAAGTGTGTATACATCGTTTAGGACACCCTGTACTTTACAACGTTATCAATAGAAAGCAATTACGAAATCAAAATTCTATAGTGTCCAACCGTCGATGGAAATCGTTAATTTTAATTGTTAACGTCATTTTCATTGATGCCAATCAATGAAGTCTGATCGCATATCTTACAGCTTAAGCAATTTTTGACTGTACTTTACGAGTGATTTCCACAAACAAATGTATATAAAATATCCGACAAAAGCTCTCTCCTAATTCTTCTGTATATATACAAAGTTCAAAAATATGATTATCATCTCAACATTCTTTCAATTTATAGATAAGTTTTGTGAATGTTAAATGCGCCCTTGCTTTTACGATTATTTATTGAAAATTTAGTCGCATTTGAATGAGTCACAAGCCTGTACTCTAAAGTTTTGTTTTAGGCGATCGTAGACTTTGAAATGAGCCAAAAGTGACCAAATATGAAATTTCGATTTTAACATTTGATCTCCAAAAGATATACTTATATGAGAAAAAATAGCACTGAAACATATATTGTTAAATAAAATGAAGAGTTCATGGGTCCAGAGGAATAATCATATATTTAACTACGTTTCTTCTTAAACGATGTTTTTTCAGATTTAAAGGTGTTGAAACTATCGTCTTAATTTTTGAGGAAGTGGTATATAAATTATAATAAGGATTCCGGTTATCCATTAAAATAAATATGGGTATGCATTTTAGGTTTCGATTTCGTTTGGATAGATAAAAATTAATTTTAGCTCAGAAATGCGCAACATTCTAATGAAAATTCAGTATGAGTGCATAAAAATACTTCCAGAAAATTAACGTTTAAATCAAATTGCAAAACAATACCCAATTTTGTTCCAAATGTATTTTTATATAAAAATAATAGATTAAGTGAAAAAGATTAAAAAACCTGAAACATTTAAATTTTTTAAAAACGGGAAAATTTTAAGTTAAAATATAATGTATTTAATTTAAAAAAGGTTTTAAAAGATATTTCATGTATTTATATTATAATATATATTTATACAAAATTGCCTAACTCTAAGTCAATAATTTAAAAAAAAAAAAACAGGGGGAGTGGTCTCCCCTAAACTTTCTCATATACTTTCTAAGTGGAGATTCGTCAAAATCTCGAGTTTTTTTGACGATTACAATACTTTCTCTTTGTATACTTCGTATACGAGAAAGTAAAACAAAAAAACAAACAAACCTGAAATCAAATATCTGTTGCCACGTTTCAAAAAAATATTACTTTGAAGCAGGCGCGATAAAATAGGCAATGCAATGAAAACTAAAGCGAAAATTCTGCTTTGGAATTGAATTCCCAACAAAACAATTTATACTATCACAACCGTAACAATTGTAAAAGCGCGTGAATAAAAGATTTGCTGAAATAATGAGATCGGTTTGATTTACAACAATAAAAAAATTGTTAACAAATAATGCTTGAAAACATTATTTATTGTTGTAAATAAAATTTACAACAATAACAGATTGCTACCAATACGCATGCGCATGAGAATCGGATTAAAGGAAATTGAATATGCAATTTGAACGCCTCTTTTTGACGGATTTGGCCCAAACTTTTATACGGATCTACATTCATGCGATAAAACTGTGTACCAAATTTTATCCATTTAGCTATTCAAGTTTTTGAGTTATAGCGTTCGCATGACCGCGGACATACAAATAGATAGACTTCCCGTTGACGGATTTTGTCCAAAATTTGATAGAAACCTACAAATTATGTTTAAACACCACATACCAAATTTCATCTCCGTATCTCTCATAGTTTTCGAGTTATCGTGTTCACAGACAGACACACACACAGACAAACATACAGACATAATTCCAAAATTGTGTTTTTCGGACTCGGGGAGGTCTAAAACGTGGAGATTCGTCAAAATCTCGAGTTCGAATTTTTTGACGATTACAATCCTTTCTCTTTGTATACTTCGTATACGAGAAAGTAAAAACTCAGAGGGACCACCGTCCCCTTAAGAAGATTTTATCTCTTGTGGTTATAATGTAGTTTAGCAGGTTACTTGATATTAATGTGACATGCTGTGCATTAGTTGGAGGCCGCATGAAGACTTGTGGCCGATTCTCAAGTGGTATTGGGGTTTATCCCGACACCATTAATGTGGAGTGGGAGTTTCGAGAATGAGGTGCCAGATCACAAACCTCTCTTCGCCTAGACACGATTCCAAATCATGTTTCTCATCATAAAAGGTATCGTGTTCGTATTGTTCAATATAGAATTTTTTTAAAGAATAAAAATTTAATTTTACTGTGTAAAAATTTTAACAAGAATTAAATTTATTTTAACATCTATTTTTGAAATAAACAAGAAAAATGAAAAAAAGTTAAAACTGCTCATAAACTACGTAATTCTCTTCCGAAAGAGTTCATTTTTATTTTCAAAAAGATAGATATCACGAATTTGGTTTATTGACAGTAAACTGCGCAAAACGTTGTCAAATGAATTAAATTTCAAGTAATTTGACTTAGAAAATTTCAAAATTTTATTGGTATTAGAAAAGATTCGCTAATATATTCAATGATTAATTAAACTTCTTTTTAAATAAACAGGAAGAAATTTTCAAATTTGATGTAAGCTAAACTTATACTCAAGCAAGTTAACTATGATTGAAAGCCTCTGATATTCCTATAATTTAGGAAACGATAAAGCGTGATTATATTTTAATAAAACAACTACTTAACTGAAGAAAATCCCGAAGCAGACAGCTTTTTTTTCATAATGTGTGTCATCAAAAAAGATTTTAACTCTCTTAGCTACTTTTTAAATTAGCTGTTATAAAATAAAAAAGCAAATAAATAAATAAATTGCTCTTTATAGCTTCCTTCTTCTCGCAGAGATTACTTGAGCGATGTTTTCTTTAATATATGTTGCATTATTTTATGTTTGAAAATTCTCAAGAACCATTTTTTTTTTCGTCAGGCCTTCATTAAAAAAAGAATGCGATGGGAAGTTTCTGAAAACATTTTTCCCTGACGATGGATAATGGAGATTCTTAAAACACGCTTAGGGAACTTCTCTTTTTTGAAAAAGTGCTAGCTTGGGAAATAGGATTTTAAAAAATGGCGTAACAAAATCCAGCAAATAACAGCCTAAATAACATAAGGTACATTTGTAAATGCTTGAAAAGGTGCCCAAATTTCTGATTTTTAACAATTCGAATTTTCCATTAACAAAACATTTTATCTCATTTTGTCTCTAGAAATGTTTCTGCAAAATTCATTTTTATGCATTTGTAAAATATATGTTTTAAGTCGATTTAATGTTTTCCGAAATTCATTTTCAGACATTCCATTGCATTTTCTCAAGTTCTATTTTTTGATAAAAACATTAAACGAAAACAAATGTGATTGAAAAATATAATTTACGTACTTTTAATAAAATCCGTTATGCTGTTTTTCCAATGCGCTTGAAGAGACTGATTGATTTTAAAAAAGCCTTAAAACCAGTGAAATATATTTTTATGAGGATTTCAATGCTGCCAGATGTAAGTTACCCATCAATGATAAGCTACTGTTAAAACATTAACAGTCATGCGCCTTGCCTGTCATCATGTGTAATTTGTGACTAAGTGTGCTGTACGAACATTGACTGCTACTTTTACATTTATGTTTTGAAATTCCCGGGCTTAACCCCAAAACTGTCGCGCCCATCATATTAGCGTGCATCGAATTATCGTATTTTTAAGCTTATAAACGAAATTTAATCTTTAATTAGATATGTAATTGGAAACAAAAATTACGTAGAATCCATAAGCATGGCAAGTATTCTATGCCTTCTTAGGTGAATGAAAACGGCAGCCCCTTTCCTTAACAGGAGGGGTCATCTTTTTAGACAGCAAAGAAAATGCGACTCTTAAGAGAGGATACAGGATACTACAGGACATTCAAAATAATTGAAACTATTCCGAATGGTTATAACTTTCTTATAAACAACGAGAGGACAAATAAATTTCAACACAATACAGAAGGAAGCTTAAAGTCTTGCAATAGTTGCAAAACGTACTTATGCCCTATGTGACTTCCCTCGATTATACTTGCAACACTATGGAGTAGGTATCCATTTCATGCCTCAAACTGTGAAACAAGCTCACAGATATTTATGGGCGTTCGACAGTCGCATGCATGTTCTACATATGCCTATCGACACTGGCTAATTACTGCCTATAC
>BGPR01025681.1:0-22157 GCA_013235015.1 Araneus ventricosus
ATAGAGATCTTAAGCCATTTGCGTCCGTAAGGGGAATAATCCCTACATGAAAAATGATAATTATCACTAGCAGCGCAAGAATGCGTTCGTGACAATGTTCGTTTATCATTAGCCACCGAAATTCACGCTGCAACGTATTATTTCGCTTATGCGTATGCAAATAGGTTAAGTGCATTTCTACAATAAATGAAATTATTTATTTAAGGCAGTGAAGAGGAAGAAAAGAGCCAATAAAGTTTTGTGAAATTCATGCGAATATTGATTATATGAAAACTTTTTTAAACCAACGGGAGTGGTCTCCACTCAACTTTCTCATATACTCCTAACACATGTAGAAAAAAAATGAGCTAAAAGGCAGTCAAAAGAATATTAACTCCTAACATAGTGGTGAAAAAAAAAGCGAAACGAATAAATGTAAAAATAAGCTGATTTCCGAAGGTCGTCCAACGCGGAAGTGGAATTAGAAGCCGGCGACATTACCAATAGGGCTGGGTGTAAGACAAAGAAAACAAAATTTGCAATTTGAATGTCTTTTATAAACCGATTGACACAAAAATTGGACACAAATCTACCATTAAGGTAAGAATGCCACATAACAAATTTCACTTATTAAAAGTAGTTTTTAAAGAAGTGAGTGCGTTCAAAAGTATGCGATTATACAGACCGACAGACAGTAAACCCTTTGACGGATTTGGTCCAAAATTTGATACAAGCCTACATTCCAGATGGTAAAAATGTGTACCAAATTTTATCCACCTAGCTATTTATGTTTGTGAGTTATCGCGTTCACATTAACACGGACATACCGACAGACAGACTTCCCTTGGACGGATTTTGACCAAAATTTGATAGAAACCTAGAAATTATGTGTAAAGACGACATACCAAATTTCATCCCTATAGCTTTAATAGTTTTCGAGTTATCGTGTTCAGAGACAGACATAATTCCAAAATTGTGTTTTTCGGACTCATGGAGGTCTAAAACTCGAAGATTCGTCAACATCTCGAGTTCGAATTTTTTGACGTTTACAATACTTTCTCTTTGTATACTTGATATACGAGAAATTAAAAATAAATTATGACAAAAAACATGCAGCAGAATATTCCATCTCTTTCTGTCCTAGATAAAACGTACCGACATTTTTGTTTTTCGTTTTTCAGTTCCAATTTGTTGCTGGCATAGACTCTCAAGCAAATGTTGTGCTCGCTATCGATGATATAAAACTTGTAACAGGAAACTGCCCAGAAGCCGGTAGGTACATTTCTTTTCTTAAAACGATGAAGGTAGTAAAAATATCTACTCAATGGAATATATTCTGGCCAAAGGTATTGAACAATTTGTAAAATGAAAAACAATTGTGTTAATATGTATAGAATGGTTCACAATCAGTTGTGGAGAATCGTGGGAATTCACATTTTACAGTAAAGATTGATCGCGAGAGCATTTAGGGGATAGACCTAAAAGTGATGAAGAAGGAAAAAATTTAGGTGCACCCCATTTCACGGAACGCTGATAATGATTTGCAACGTTCGTCAATGGTTTTGTTTACGCAGAGGCGGCCCGAGGTAATTTTACCAACAGGGCAAGACAACAATTTGGGGCCCCCCCCCCCAACCAACGTAATTTTTAAATTCTATATTGTCTGTATTTTAAATGCCCAACAAAAGTTTATTTAGAAATATGCATGTTTTACCTGTAAATATGACTTTATAATGTTATGGTCAGAATTTTTTTTAATTTCAGAAATATTTAAGAATATGAGGAAGTCTTACAGAAACTAAAATAATGTATTGAACAAATTTATTTTAAAAATATATGATTTTTTACAATATTGTAAAGTCTCTACATAGAACACTTTTCTTGCCTTTTTATCTGCAAAATCTTTCACAATATTCTCAGTATCAATGTTCTTCAGAATGTCCCGTTCAATTGATATGGTTTCCAAACAAACTAGTCGCTCCTGCGACGTGCTAAATCGCAGATATGTTTCAATCAGTTTCAGTTTCGAAACCTTCTCTTGCCAGTAGCAATAGTTACCTATAGAGTCAGAAAAATCCACTGCGTTAATTTTATAAGATACGCTTAATTCTTTAGTGGCTTTCTGCTATTTTTTTTAATAAGATACGGCCTTATTACTTAGGAATAATGTCGGGCATTTCATAAACATTACTAAGTAGGAAAAATATAAGATTGAAAAAAAAATTGAGACACGCCTTTTACGCTTAGGAAGGCAGTATAGGCAACGTAAATTTTTGACCCCAGCCACTTTAACTTTACTGATTCAAATTTAATGTCTAAATAAGCAGTTTTTGAGCAGCAAACGATATGACAAACTGAAAGAAAACATTTATTTGAGGGTAATAGTGAAAAAAAATGTTTTAAATCTCGAGTATAAAAAAATTTGAATTTAAAAATAATTTTAAATAAAATGGTTAAAAAAATTCAAATCTTTTTAATAGAATTTTGAATATTCTAATACAAAGTATCCCAGGACTGTTGAAATATGACCTATTGATCTGCTAATAAATTCGAAAACATTAAAAATATTCCAAGCGTAATATTCTGAATTTAAACGACACTATAGATTTTAAGTCCAGTAAGTTCTAGAACACATTTCTTGTAAATCAAATGGGAGCCCTGAAAATAATTTTAAAAAAATAATAATATCGGGGGCCTCCTCAAAGTTGCAGGGCCGATAGGCAGTTGCCTACTTTGCCTATTTGATAATCCGGCCCTGATCATATATCTTGCTTATCGATATAAAACTTGGATTTATTACTTTTTTTTAGCCGTGTTGCATTTTTTTTAAATCACAAACTTATCAAGTGAAAAAAATTAAAATTTCTGTGAAATAATTTGTAATTTTGCAAGTTTTCTTCTAACGTTTAGCACATTCTGATGATTGGAAGAAATGTAATGGGAATTTTATACGTACAAAATTGGTTTTCAAAAAACAATTTGAATATTATTATTTCAATAGTAATACTTATGTTAAAATCCAAAAAACGTTATTACTCTCAGTACTGTTGTCTATATTTTTGGTTTGCAAACTGGTTTTGGCGTCTTGTTCATCGCTAGATTCTTCACAGTCACTTAAAACGTTTTTCAAATGTTCTACTGCTTCTGGTTCAAGTAATTGCAGCTTTGCATGCTCTCGCACTTGGTCCTGGTAAACGAGTTAACTTGTTAACAGTACTTATCTAGCTTACCAAAATCCTATAAGTTCTTTTAAGGGGCTATAATGGCGGACAAAAATGTTCCAACAAAACCAACACAACTTTTGTTATAACTTAACCCATTGCGCACTTTTAAGATTTCTGCTTAGTAATGTATAAATATAATTTTTAAAAAATAACTAAAATTTCATTTAAGGCATTTTAATATTTAGAATTTTTGCATAATTGACAATGTTAGTATTCTCAATATCGAATATTTATATTTTTCAAATAGATATTTAATTCTAAAAATTTTAAAATAACATAGTACTAGAATCATTATAACAAAATTACCTGTGGTGTTGAATTCACAGGAACTTTTTGTTCTTGTTTCGAACTATAAGTTATATGGTCGTTCTTAAAATTCACTGGATTCTAAAGACCTTCTCTGGATTAAATATTTTCTATTTTGATGATTTTTTTTTCAAAACAGACGCCTGCTTTTCGTGGCTGCTATCCGTGCCTTTCTTTTCTTATAAAACGTACGTGATTGTTTCTTTTTTCAGACATTTTAGCGAAATACACAACACTTATATTCATAACATTATTCAGAACAAAAATAAAGCGTGACATTCATCAGTCTTTCTTTCAGCACAGTGTGCCAAAACGTTTCGTCGAAATAAGAATCCGATGAGAAATGGTGTAGACCAGGGAAAAAGTTAGATTTTTATCCGGTTTAATATTTTTTCGGCCCACTATACCATAAAACTGAAATACAATAGTCGGTTAAGGGGAACGAGCCTCTCGGACCAAAGGGAAAGCCACGAAATGAAGAAGGTAGAGTGTGGAAGGAAGTCATTCTAGGAAAATTAGAGCAGGAAGGGCCCATTTTGAAAGCGGGTTGAGGAAGGGGCACAGTCGACCGGACCGTACCTATGGTCAACCCGATCCCCAGAATCGAGTTGTCAGTGGGAACAGTCTGACCTGTGAATGACCCACCAAATTTTATGGCCTGATGTCCGTGGAACAGATTTTGAGACCTCTCCACAGGCTTGAGCCGAGCGCCTTTACGAAAAACTGAAGAGGGCGCCAAAATGAAAGAAAAATTTTTGCTGCTTTCGCCGGAGATCTCATGTCAATCAAACCATTTTTTTTCTCCCCTACGTTCCAGCTTTAGCGCCATCCGGAATTTGGCGCCACGGGCAGTTGCCCGGGCCTCGGGCCGCCTCTGGCTGTGAGTGGTGCTTCCATACATTTTGGGAAAAATGGCAAACATATTCGGGGAGATATAAAGGTTTTCTTTAAAAAATCCCAAACTTTTCAACGTGTCTTTTACTTATAACGGGCGGAGTTTTGAATCAAATTATACGACACTTACAGAATATGTGGCAATATGTAAGCGAAGCATTATGTTAAAACGTTAAGTAAATACTTTGAATATTAGAAGATATATGAGTGTCTGTAATAAATAAATTTTTACTGCTCATGTGACAAACTTAGCATCTTTTTTATATAATTTGGAAGCCATGCACATAGGGCAGCTTATATAAAAATTCCATTCCATAGATTTAGAAAAAAAATTGGCTTTACAGAGAGAGAATTTCTTTTGGTTTCGAAGAGAAACAAAAAGATCAGGGCTTTGCACAAACTGATATTTTTTTAACTTGAATCTTCGAATAGTTAAAGAATTTAAATATGCTGAATAGCCATTCATACTTATAAATAAAATACATAATTTAAATTACAGTTCGACGAGTGCCAATCGAAATTTCAAATTCAAAAATTATCAGTTTGTGGAAAAACCATCATCATTTTGTTTCTCTTAGAGACCAAAAGAAACTCTACTCGCTTTAGTACCGATATCTCTCTAATTCTGAATCGTATTTGACTGAAATTTTTATTTAAGTTGCTCTATATATTTGGCTTTGAAGTCCCGAAAGAAAAATTACGCTACGTTTCGCACATATCCTGTAAAAAATAATTTACTACAAATACTCAAATTTCCTCTAATATTAAAAGTATTTACTTTAAATTTTAATACTATTATACTGTAATACTAAATATAATTAATATATTGCCGATTATTCTGTAAATTTCGGATTATTCGGTTGAAAATTCTGTTTGTTATAAACAAAAAATACACGGAAAATTTTGCGATATTTTAAGAAAAACTTTATACTCTGGGCGTGCAAAAATTAAGGACTGTTTCGCAAAATGCGATAAATTTGCAATTTATGCGAAAACAATGGTTCGAAATTAATTGTGGAAAATCGCAAAACATACAATCGAGTATCGTACACATTTTATACTAGAGATTCAGTCACGGGGTCTTTAGGGGATCAACCAGAAATTGATGAAGAGGAAAAGAGATTTCGGCTCACCCCGTCTCAAAGAAAGCTGATAATTATCTGCATATTTTATCAATGGTTGTGTTTAATGTGCTCATTGCTTACATGCAATTTCGTAAAAACAGCATGGATATTCAGGAAGATACAAAGGTTTCTTTAAGAAATTCTAAATTTGCCTGCATGTTTTGTGCTTAAAACATGCAGAGAATTCATTCAAACTATGCGAAACTTACAGAACACTTGGCAATATGTCACAGAAGTATTGTATTAAAATTTGAAGTAAATATGTTGATTATTGGAGGAAATGTGAGTATTTGTAAATAATTTTTAATTGCACATGCGAGAAACATAGCGTAATTTTTACTTACTCTAATACGAAGTATACAAAGAGAAAGTATTGCAGTTGTCAAAAAATTTGAACTCGAGATGTTTACGAATCTCTACGTTTTAGACCTCCCCGAGCCCGAAAAACACAGTTTTTCGAATTATGTATGTCTGTGAACACGATAACTCGAAAACTATCAGAGCTACGGGGATGAAATTTGGTATGTGATCTTGACACACAATTTGTAGGTTTCTATCATATTTTGGACAGAAATCCGTGCACGGGAAGTCTGTCTGTATGTCCGTGTTAATGTGAATGCGATAACTCACAAACTTGAATAGCTAGGTGGATAAAATCTGGTACACACTTTTATCATCAGGAATGAAGTTTTGAATCAAATTTTGGACCAAATCCGTTAAAAGGTTGACTGTCTGTCGGTGTGCATAAACACATACTTTTGAATGCAGTAACTTCTTAACAAAATTACTTAGACAAATGAAATTTGGTATGTGGCCTTCTAACCTTAATTGTAAATTTGTTTTACATTTTTGTGTCAATCGGCTAAAAGAAAGGCGTTTAAATTGCATATTCGGTTGAACTTGCAATTGCTGTTGTGTATTGGCGACAGGAATCTGCCGCCAATCGGTTGTTTACAGTATGATTTCCTTTCGCCTTGGCGCGGTCTCGAAGGAAATAGTAGTATCTATAATAACATTTCTTACTCAAAAAACATTAAACAAAATCTTATTAGTTGTGGTACACTCGGCGCGCATAAAAATTGCGAAAATACGCAATTTTTATGCGAGTCAAATGCACTTTTTTTCTGCAAAACATCAAGTTTTTGGGAATTCGTAAATTTTATATGTTTTATTGTAAATCACCATTCATAATTTTTTTCTCAAAATACCCAGGCCTTGGGTATATACCCCAAAAATATATACCTACCCACTGGGTATTTATCGATCCTACATTACTGGTCGTATGCGAGAAAGTTTCGAGGAGGTCACTCCCGCTTGTTCTTTTATAACTTCAAAGCCAGATATATAGAGCAACTTATATAAAAAAATCCTATTTGAATTCCGTTAAAATTGAGAAAGATGTCGGCATTTAAGGGAGGTGAATTTAGATTTCTCTTTAAGAGAAGCTAAGTAGAGAAGGTGCTTGCACAAACTGATATTTTATAAACTTGAACCTCGAATGGTTAACGACGAAATGTAATTTGAATAATATATTTAATTCATAAGTGTACATGGGTATTAGAGATAGTCAACTTTATTAAAATTTAATGTTACTGTTAGGAGATTCAAGTTTCGGAATTATCTATTTGTGGAAAACCCCTCACCACTTAGCTTGTCTCAAAGAGAAATTTAAACTCCCCTCAATTAAATGCCGACATCTTTCTGAATTTTAACTGGATTCAAATAGGAATTTTTATATAAATTGCTCTATATATCTGGCTTTGAAGTTATAAAAGAAAAATTACGCTACATCTAGCACATGCGCAGTAAAACATTATTTAGTACAAATACTCATATTTCCTCTAATATTCAATGTATTTACTTCAAAGTTTCATACAACACTTCATTAACGTATTGTCGAGTGTTCTGCAAGTTTCGTATAATTTGAATGCGAATTTTATATGTTATAAGCAAAACACATGCAGGAAAATTTAGGATCTTTTAAAGAAACCTTTATATCTTCCCGAATATCCATGCTATTTTTAAGAAATTGCATGTAAATAAAGAGCATATTAAACATAACCATTGATAAAATTTGGAGATAATTATCAGCTTTCTTTGAGACGGGGTGAGCCGAAATCTTTTTTTGGCTTCATTAGATTTTTGTTGGTCCCCTAAATGCCCTCGTGACTGAATCTCCAGTGTAACGTGTATTTTACTTGATTGCATGTTACACGATTCTCCACAACTGATTTCGAACCCTAGTTTTCGTATTCAGGGTCGGCTCGTGCATAGGGACTGCTGAACTGCAGCACCCTCAACCTTTTCCGTTGTCTAAATTTAATCATTTTATTTTATTTCGTATTTAAAATTTAAATTTATCAAAAAAGTTAACGTAATTTTGTATTAGACGATTACGATATTCAACTGAAACGCGAAGAAAAACCTACGCAGGAAACGAAGTTCCCTGTCTTATTTTTTCACTACCCGAAGAAGAAGCGCAAAGGAGAAAATACCAATTCAGACGGGAACTATGGATCCCTGCAGCACCGAAATCGGCCTGCGCGCATGCGCAGTCACCCAGCGCAGGCTTTTCCTACCTTTCTCTACCATAATTTTAAGCTGAAAGGGTACTGTCGAAGTCGACAGCTCCCGAAGTGTTTGAAAAGGAGTTTTAAACGTTTTCTCGAGCGGAATTTTTTTTCGGGTGCTAAAACTTTGAAAAGAAGTAAAGAAATGAAAGATAATTGATCTTAATATAAATAAAAGTCATTGTGGGTATGTGTGTATGTGGGTATGTATGTGGCTATGTTCCACATCTCCTAAACCAATGGACGGTTTTCAACCAAATTTTGTACACTTATTATTTAAGACAATGGGAAGACATTTATGAACTTTTCTAAGTCCCAAAGTTAATTAAACAGTCAGTTAATTAGAAATTAACCGAAACCGTTTTTCCGCCTCGGAGCAAATTGCCCGACAAAAAATATATTTATACCATCTTAAAGTTCAAATTTTTACCGTTTCAATGATACCAATTTTATTTCTGCGACATTTTCCCTTCGATTGTTATTAATTTTTAAAAGTTCCATAATTTTCAAATACGTGCAGACGATTTTGAAATAACGAAGATTTATAGCTACTCCGTTGCTAGGCAACGGCTAGACTTTGAACTAATTCACCTTTATTTCTGAAAATTTTGCTTATTTTTATTAATATCCATATAATATAATAAATGCGAAAGTATGTCTGTTTGCTACGCATTTACGGCAAAACTACCAAACCGATTTGGATGAAAATTGGCCGAGTTGTAGATTGAAACCCAGGATCGGACATAGGGTAGGTGAAATCATGTTAAATTCATTATTTTTGAATACAGATAACAATTAAATAATTAACAAGCGATTTGCGTTGAAGATTACTACTTTATTTTTCAATCAACTGTCACGTGATCCTTAAGAAATGCGTAAACAAAATGAAATGACACGTGATCCTTCAGAAAATTGCAAGCATTTGAAATGACTTATTTTTAAAGTCAAGCATCACGTGACCTTGCTGAGAAAAGAAATAAATAATTAATTTGTGGAATGATAACTGAAAAATAGACGCCAGGACAGAAAACCAATGATAGATATGATATAGTTTCAAGAGTTTTTGGATTAAAATTTAAAAACTAAAGTTAATTTTAACTAAAGGAAAATATCGTTCAATGTTTACTTAAAATAAGAGCCTAATTTAGTGGAAAAAGTGCCAAAATAATTCTTTATTCCTCTTTTTATCGACATCCAAGATTTGTTTGGCTGTTAAATTTGTAACCAAACTATTTGGATAATCCCTGGCGGTTAAATTCTAAACCAAACGATTTAGCTAATTACAATAGTTCCATTTCGAATTTTAATGCTTTAAGAGCTTTTTTCAACCGATTTAAAAAGAAAGGATTGCATAAACCCAATGAACACGGAATTCAAGGTTTTGTTTACTAAAGAAAGAACTGATTCGAACTTGGCGCTTGATACAGTTGCCAAATAGATTTGGCGAATGCTAGAGATTCAAACAGTGTATTAAATTCAGACTTTTTTAAAATTGTTCGCAGTACAGAGGAACTGATAATGCTTCCCTATAAGCTGATAAGAGGAATAGATTGTTTGTTGATTGGATAATTTTGGCACTGACTAATGAAAGTTTAGGTCAGATAAATAAAAAAAAATGCTTCACAAATGGAGGGATGTATTACAGAATATCTATCTGTAGATACGGTAATGGGCAATAACAAGTAAAATCATATCCTGTAGAGTTCTTCAACCCCATAGAATTGTCAGGGATACCTTTCGACAAGCTGAGATTAAAATTCGGTGTGCCAGAACTATTCATACGTAACCTCGATGTACCGAGACTGCGCAATGGCACACAGTTTCAAATTACACACTAGGACCAAAAGTCGTGCAAGCTACTGATATAACTGGCATAGCGAGAGGTGAGAGTGCTAAATTCTACGCATTCGGATAATACCGAAGGATTTACTCTTCCAGTTCAAAAGGTAACAATTCCCTTTAAAATTAGCATTTGACAGGCTCAGGGTCAGACACTCAAAGGGGCAGGCGTACATTTGTAAAAATCATATTTTTTCCGTTGGTAACTATGTGTGGCATGTTCCCGTGTGTCCAGCCCACTAAACCTCTAAATCGGTGCAAAAAACTTGAAACAAAAAACGTCGTATACAAAAGTGTGTTGTCATATATAAGCAATTTACCTAACTGTAACAGCAGACACATGTACAGTACACTCCTGTTAGTCGTCCAATTATGTATTATCAACCATCAGAACTTTTAATTTCCTCTTTCTACATATAATGAAACATTTACATTCGTTAATTTTAAAAAAGTAACAATTCAAATTCTTCGCGCACGAAGTCGCAGGTAACAGCTAGTGATAAATAAAAATTTAATTGAAAAGGCTTTTTTTTATAGCAACGGAATTTCTTACAATACAAGATTTTTTTGATGATTTTTAGTTATAAATGCTGATGAAATACATAAGAGAAATTTTTCGTGATACAAATATGTTTTCAAAATTTTCGTGAAACCTAATATTCTGTACCTTTCTATTTGGAATCATGATTCATAGTTTAAGAAGTCTCGATTTTGAATAAAACACGGTTCGTTCAAAGGAACATAATTTCTTACTGAATATTGATAAGCATATTACCAATTTAAATTATCGCAGTCCACCTTTAGATTGCTATAATAGAATAAATTAATCATTTTTTTCCTCCTCTTGGCAATTCCCGTTACTACATAATACATCAAAACTTGAACTGAGCTTTCTAACATTAAAAAAATTTTCTGACTCACATAATATGAATTGGGATAGGATTACATGTAGCTGTTTCGATTTCAATGGATACAAAATTTTTTAATGATCGTACAAGCATCAAGGTTAATTTTTTGTTCTTTCACTGAAAACAAAACACAAATGGATTTTATTTTTAAGTAATTTTTAATGATACTAATAAATAGTATTTGCTTACGCTTCTGTTGATATTAGTTATACTATAACATTTTTCTCAGTAATTAATAAGAAAATTATTTTATTTCTCTAATATACTGTCATTTTATTATTAATTTTTTAAATGTAGTAAGGAATACAGAAAACGGAACTGAAAAACAAATTTCGAGCTCAAATTTTGTATTAAAATTAATTTGTTAAAATGCTTACCTATTTGAAGAAAAGATGTTATTAGTTATCCATTAAATATAAAAATATTTAAAGTTATTTAAAAATTCCAAAACCAGCTTGAGCGGAACGTACATTCATGGCGATAAAACTGTGTATGAAATTTTATCCATCTAGCTTTTCAAGTTTTTGAGTTATAGCGTTCACATGAACGCGGACATACAGACAGACAGACTTCCCTTTGACGGATTTTGTCCAAAATTTGATAGAAACCTACAAATTATGTTTAAAGACAACATACCAAATTTCATCCCCATAGCTCTAATAATTTTCGAGTTATCGTGTTCACAGACATGATTCCAAAATTGTGTTTTTCGGACTGAGGGAGGTGTAAAACGTGGAGATTCGTCAAAATCTCGAGTTCGAATTTTTTGACGAATACAATACTTTCTCTTTGTATACTTCGTATACGAGAAAGTAACCAGCGGGAGTGGCCTCCCCTAAACTTTCTCGTACACTTCCCAAAAAAAGTGCTTTTCCCCTCCCCCGCGTGGATAAAAAAATTCGAACCTACTGTAACCCAAGATCCAATGACTATCAGAAAATATTTAGGTAAAGAATCAGAGAGACATTTGAAGAGGCGAGTGGATGAAGGAGGTATGTAACAGCAAGTGTGTTCTGAGATATTTAGCCTTAAAGTTGTCATCGTGGTACTTTTTTGTTAATATTTTTTTAAGTTCTTAGTAAAATATACTGTTCCTATAAGAGGTAAAAATTTTATTCAGTATGAATTTTGTTTTAATATGAGTTAAAAAAATAAAAATAAAATATATATTGTACATACCATCTTCTTCCACTCACAAACTTTGCATTTTTTTATCATTTTATAAAATGTATGGAGTTATGACTACGCAATAAAAAAATTTATTATTTTATAGAAATACTGTTTGTACATTAGAAAGTAATTTTATTCTGTTATATAACATATCAAAATAACATATGAAGAAAATTGTTCTTATTTTAATAAAAGTAACAGTTTGTATTAGGCAAGAAGCTTTCAATAATACATACCACCTTCTTCCACTCACAAAGTTTGCATTTTTTTTTATCATTTTATAAAATATATGGGGTTATTACTACGCAATAAAAAAAATTATTGTTTTATAAAAGTATCGTTTGTACGTTAGAAAGTAATTTTATTCTATTATATAACATATCAAAATAGCGTATGAAGAAAATTGTTCTTATCTTAATAAAAGTAACAGTTTGTATTATACAAGAAGCTTTCAATAAAATTATTGTTCATATTATCTCATTAACCCGATTTCCATGCAAAACCTGCTCATCGAACCACTTTTGTTGGTCTGGAGCGAAGCACACTGTTCCTTAAGGTTTTTCAATTTTTTCCTTAGACAGTGTGCCAATTTTCCTGATGAGTCTCAGGATGTCGAAGTCATCGATCAGGGAAAATTTCTTTTTCAAATATTATGAATATCTTTATTAATATTTACCTCTCTAAAGAGAGTATAGCGATCAAAGTTCTCTTTGGAAAGGTATGACCCAAAAGTAAACACACGAATCCATTTAATTCCATCACTGAAATGTACTTTTTCATTCAGGAGATCTTTTTTCCTGTTAAAAAGTTTCATCTTTTTGGGGAGATCCTCAGTATCTCTGAAAGGTGTTCCATATCAATAACCATATTTTTTTACTATAAGAGGCAAGTATTTCACGATATTTTTGAGGAGTACAAAAATATGGTGTTTTCTTAAATTTTTCTCTATTCGGCCAAAATCCCGATCCGAATCTAAGTATGAATGGCCTACTTCTGGGAACTCGTGGTACATTGTCTTAAATTGACATTTTTTGTACAAGATATTAATACAAAAAAATCATCAAAAAAAATTTTTTTGGCCTGAGCAGGAATTTGCCGAAATTATTAAGTGGAAGAAGGAGGTTTGTGGTATTTTACATTACATACCTCCTTTATCCACTAGAGATATATTTAGTAAAAAATAAATGACTAAAGGAGGAAGGAGGTATGTGGTATTTTATGTTGCATACATCCATCTTTCATCAGAAATATGCTTTGTTGTTGTCACACACTTCCTTCATTACACTAGTATCTAGCTTAAAAATGCTCCTAGAGAGTTGCTTTAAGTACCGAAAAACAGGCCAACACATACCTCCTTCATCCCTGAAAATAACTCAATTTGTATAAAAATATCACGTACCCTCTTCATCCACTCACCCCTTCATTTGTGTTATTTGAAAATGAAGAGAGAATTATTGATTTATCACCCAATATCGGATTGATTCAAGAAATCTCCTTCCAATTTCAGGCTTTTGTGATTTCGAAGAAGACAAGTGCACTTGGAAAGACGGCCCAGATCTCTACAACTGGGTTCGGAAGACCGGCAGAGCGGGAACGACCAGTGAAACTGGCCCCGACATCGATAACACTCTTAAAAGGGTGGATGGTAAGAGGATTTCGAATATATTTGTAATGTTGTGTTACATAGTACAGCAACTAGTACTACGAACATTTGTAGGTTGAATGGGGTAGATTGAAACGAGAGAACATTGATACAGTCCATAAATTTTGATGATTGGAATGGCTCAAGATGTTCATATCCCCTCATATACATGCCACTGTAACTCTTAGTACACGGCATATTTTTAGGCCATGTGAGGTCAAAAATTAATTTACATATGAATCAAACCGCTAATCTTCTCGTCTAAGTAAATTTTACTCTACGAACGTGTTGTGTGATTTCTTTCACTAATAACATTTTCCTGCCAGGGAATCTACTCCAAAGGTAGGAAAAAACATTTATTTTTCTGAACTCTATTAAGTTTTGAAGTCTTTTAGCGTTGATTTTGCGTGAGCACTTGTTTTAGGTAAAAAAGTCTCTTGGGGCAGATTGATACAGTTGATTCCGAGGCACATTGATACGCATCTTCTATGTGTATCAATGCGCCTTAACAGCAACTACTTTGCAAAATCCTTTTCAGAAATGGAAAAAACTTTTAAAAAATCCCCTTCGGCAAGCTGGAAAGCAACGGTAGATTCCTTTACGTTAATGTTACAAAAGTAATGAAATATTACGTATTGATCAATACAGAGATGGCCAATGACTTTATTGTTTCGACACATTGCAATATTTATGCCATGATTCTTTTTTCATGACATTTAATTTTTTTATATATCAAGGTTTTATCATTCTACTGAAAAGGGTATGCTAGATTTAGTGGTCAGTATATTGGTCAATGTTTTTTTTAATATCCCAACACATAATCATTCTACCAGGTAGGAGTCATAAAGAAGTAAGCATCCCAGTAGTGCAAATATCTCCTAGATAACATTAAGCCAGCCTACTTGAAACACTAACAAGAAATTGACAATTGACACGAACGAAGATAGACTCTAGATTTAAAAATTAATTTATTTAATCTAGGTTACAATATAATTGTGGGAACATTACTTTGTCATATGGTAAAATCACGTGACATTTAAACACTACTAGAATGGGCTAATTTAAAGAACTCCCTGGTTAAAGAGATAATAGTCACTAAATTCTTAACATATAAGAGAATAAAAATTATTACACATGGTGATTGACAAATTTAATACGTATGTTTAAAGCACAGGATATGAATGCAGCCAATTTGAAGAGTAAATTTATATCTCCATCGACGGTTAAAACCAAACACTAAGGCAGAAGATCCCAAAACAATTTTAAAGTTAAGGACAGCAATTAAATGTTGTTTTACCTCATTTGCCATTAGAGCTATGAATTCGTCACAAACAGAATGTGATAAATAACTCACATTTCCCGAACCTGCATTGTCGTATCTTTCTAAGTGATTCTTTACGAAACTATCAAATTCAGAGAGATACTGAATGCAGCTCAAGAAGTTGTCTCTTCGTTTGGAATCAACATTTTCCCTGTGTCCTCGAAATACAATGCCCAAACTAGCCAATAATTTCACAGCGGCAACAATTCGCTTCAGAACTTCTCGCCAGTAATTTTGTTGTTCATGCAATTGTTTGGCTAGCTGAGTATCAATGCGTCCCAAAATCACCGAACGCTTCTTCAAAACGAACATTGCTTCGATATGAAAATGGGAAGATTCGTGTTCTTTTAGAGATCGTTCCAAATTCTTCCAATCGTTGTAACCTGTTATAAATTTTGTTTGAATATTTGACGTAGAAAACAATTTGCACACAAAGCAATATATACATTTAGTTGTCTCTGAAAATTTCAGCCAATCGCGTTTTTCCTTTTTTCCATTAGCTTTGAAACAGTAGAAATTAGATTCTGATAGATTTCTATGGTATATCTTGTTTCGGTCAGTATATTCAACTTTTAAGAATTTTAATATTTCCTACAGGCCTGTTTAATAAATAATGATCTCTTGCAGCACCAGATATAGAATGGGGCCATAGAGCAATATCATTCAGAAAATTATCAGAGACATTTACATTTTCTATTATTTTAGAATTATCAGCGGCGTCCACGTGTTTAATATTGCATCCGTCATTCTTCGAAGTTATATTTTCCACCTGAAATTCATTTTCATTACTAACTTCTACGCTCACAGTTTCTGCTTCAGTGTCTGGATGCAAAGTATTTTATCTTCATGAACGGGAGTTGAACTTTCTTCTGCATTAGAAGTTGACTGTACCACAAAAGTAGATAAAAACTTTCTTTGTTTTTCTGTACTTTTTTCTTTCCCTTTTGTTTTTTACGCTTTTCAGCACCTGACTGAAATCTTTTCTTCTTGTTTCCTGAATTGATATTGAGAAAGGACTATATAAATAAGGTTTCCGTAAGCATAAAATAATCATCATTCAGCTCACAAATTTTAACTTTTGAGATAAAAAAATTCGAAAAACTCAAGTATCAGTAAACCCTGCCTTAAGAAAACTAAAAATCACCGAAAACTTAAAAAACTTACATCCATATTTTAAATAGATTATTTAAATTTAAAAGCACCGCTTTAACCAAACTAATTTTTATATTTATTCAGTTTTGTCACTGGATTATGAATATTTAGGCTATTAAATAATCATTCATTTTTAAAAACAATTCCAGCGATTATTACGTATAAATGTATGAATAAACTAATGTAGGAGAGAATCAGATTGCTGATTCAGTATTTCCCAACAGTTGCATTATTGTTTATTGAATTATTGTTATATAGAGTATGCTGTTGATCCGGTATGCAGCACGACCAGAAAAAGAAACTACTCCGGCAACATTTCTTTTGACGTTTTCTGCGATAAAGCTGTTTTAAAAGCATCGATTTATTTGAATGTTGAGCACGGATGAATTAGGGATGATCAATATGAAATCTTACTTCTTCTATTCAGATGGAAAATGTTGTCAATGTATTTTAAATTTAATAAATTTAGCAAAAGGAAAATGAAAAGAAAATATTAGCCATTCACTTTTTTAAAAAATAACTTTCAAGGCCGAAATAGAAGAATGTTTTACAAAATTACAATATAACTTTTAAATGTTTTTCCCCTCGCTGTTTTAAATGTTTTTGATGTACTTTTATTTCTATAATCTTTATATTAAAACGACATTACCCACAGTTTTATTTTGTAATTATTTCTTTGTTCAATAAAACATTCAGATTTGAATTTTTTAATCATGTATCTTGCTTCAATTAGGTATTATTGTTTTCACATAACATATTTATAATAAGCAAATAAAATAACGATGATAAAAGTAAACCTTAAAATTCAATGAATAAAATTGGAAAGAAAAATGTATAACTTATGTTTCCGGAGTTCGCGAATGCAGCAAGCAACCATGAAAACAATGAGCAAACAATAAAATCATCAAGAAACAAAATAAAAATTATTAAGAAATAAAGATTGAACAAAGTAAAGGATTAAAGAATAGACAAGATGAACTTTCTCAAGGCGTCACTCAACCTGAGTGGATTCAAAATAAAAGACAACAAGAATGCTTTTCTGCTTTATTGTAGTCTTTTATTTTGAACGAAACTTTATTTCTTAATAATTTTGATTTTGTTTTTGATGATTTTATTATATTTATAATAAAAATTAGCTTATTTATTATAATAATGAATCATAAAATACCGGTTATAATAGCGAGCAAACATAACATAGCGTTAGACAAATTTTATAAATTTGTATACAAGTGCTTTAACTTTTTTATAATTTAAAAATCAACGTTATTTAAAAACATAATTTACGAAATCATTTACTTCCTCAAGATTTAAATGTATTTAGAAATAAATCTATGCATGAAATGATTTGAGATAAATTAAAGAGATACCCTGAGGAATGCAGTAAAACATTTTCTGAATCGCCATATCACACAACAAAGGCATGCAAATCTTGTGTAGAAGTTCGATAATTAAATCAATTTCAAAAGTTTTATGTTAAAGAGATTCGAATTGACATACGCGGTATAAAAGATTCGAGATGCAATGGGTTATAAAATATTTAATTTCTTAAAGTTTGTTTCTTACAAAAAAAAATTTCAATTTTTTTAGTAAGAAATTTCTTTTTTCTTCAAAAATCTTTTATCTTTAAAAATATATATATAATCAATCTTTTCACTTGAACCTCCGAATTAAAATTTCTGAGCGAATTACGAAAAATCTGCTAAAAAGAGTTTAGGTTACAGTATTCATTTTTACATTTGGTAAGAAAAAGAACTAAAAAAAGGCTATTTTCCCTAATTATGAATTAAAATCATCACTTTATAATCGCAACGTCGTGTAATGCTGATGGCATATCGTGGCAATTCCGAAACGAGTTTTAGTGTTAAATAAACATACACCGAATAAAAATTCTTTAGTGTTTAAATAAATAGCAGCATTCGCATTGAAATTTGATACATTTTTGCATTTTGATCGCTGCGAATCAGGTAAATATTTTAATGTTTTATGACAGAATTATTTTATACTATTCTCATTACTGTAGTTACTTTTCAACCAAGCGTCATACGAGTGGGCAACATCTACAAAAGTATCTGGAATTGCATACAAATTATATTTTTATTCTTTCAATTTTTAAGTTATAAATAGAAATTGTAGGTACTCACCTTCTTTTGTGTTCATATTGCTTTCATATGTGGTAGTCGAGAATGGATCATTTGACACTTCCATCTCAAGACACTATAAGTTCTCTCTGAGAAAGAAAAAAATAATTTTTCCTTTCTTTTTACAAGATGCGTTTCGCATGTCCTACTTTCTTCTCACTAAAAACAAAAAAGCACCACTTTTCTCTCCAATCATTTTCCACGAAAGAAAGACCAATAAGACTGAAGCCCCTTTACTGTTTTAAACGTTGAAAAAAGGGCTATATAAACGCCCCTCAAAACACTTAAAGAAAAGCGTGAGTGTCGCCTTTTCAAAGAGGTCAGTTGGTTTCTTCAATGGGCACAATTTCTTGCCCCCTTCCTCTCTAGTAACAGTTTCCAGCCAAGAAAACCGTTTCTTTTAAAGATAGACGAATTCCCTTGTTTGTCAGATTTATGACAGTAAAATGAAACTACAGATACTCACAAGAACTGCACCCTTTTCACACAAAGGGATGCAATCCCTTCAGTCTCTCCGGTGGCTTCCGATACCAATGTAAAAGTCTAAATGAGTATTGCGGCTGGACTTTGCACAGATGAGGTGTCCTGTTCAATCAGTCGGAGGGTTGCTCGAGGGTTTCTAGATCGGTTTCAACGTTTTGAAGAAACATCGGTAAATGTGGATGGTCGAATTTCGACGGCAGTAAATCCCCAAAACGGATGTAGAACGTTGTATAGGGTTATCTTATTCATTTGCTTTAGAAAAGCTTACTGTATAGGGAAAGTTCTTCCTTCCTTTTCTTTCTCTCTCTCTCTCTCTCTCACACACACACAGACTTCCTGGGAGCCCAAATTGTCTTATGTTTAAGGGGGCCACTTGGTATCGGAGAATCTCGCCAGTCTGCCACTGGCGATAGGGCTTATTTCCTCCCAATGCTTCGATTCCCACTGTTTTCATTCACTCCTTTATTGTTTTAAAGAGAAGAGGGAGAAACTATTCTGTGAATTGAATTAAGTCTGCAAAATCGTAAATTTGACACCGGCTGAGAACTGCGATGTATGTTGCATAGATTTTGAGGCCCCCTAGAGTCTCGAAGCACGAGGCGGTCGTCTCTAACGCCTGTGCGGAAAACCGTCACTGGTTTTAGACCTCCCTGAACCCGAAAAACACAATTTTGGAATTATGTCTGCCTGTATGTCTGTAAACACGATAACTCGAAAACTATTAGAGATACAGGGATGAAATTTGGTATGTGAACTTGACGCATAATTTGTAAGCTTCTTTCAAATTTAGGACAAAATCCGTCCATGGGAAGTCTGTCCGTCCGCGAACGCATGACCGCACGTATTTGGCTCTCGGTGTTTGACGCGAGGCTATTTCCGCCTTGGCGAGTGTGGGCTTGGCGCGCTCTGAAGGAAACTAAGGATTACATTCTGGGTTTTATTAGGTTCGATTTTTTTTATCTACGCGCGGAGAGATAGGGTTGCCATAATTGCCAAGCATTGACCCGGGGGTATTTAGGTGCTCAACAAATAAAACATGAAAATAGTTGGTACGTAATAGCTTATTTTTCTCTGATAAAAAAATCGATAAAGTTTAAGCAATCTAATAAAATGAAAGCGTAGAATAATGAAAAAAGATGAGAAAATAATCCTTTTTAACCCAGTCACACTTTAAAGCTGATTTTACTTTTTTAATTTTTATCATTTTCCTTTTACACATAATCGTAAAAATGGGCGCAAGTCGTTTTAAAATTATAATGACTCAGAGTTTAGGAAGCAAACGGGACGAATAGTATACGGGACGTATGGCAACCCTAATTAAAGGAAAAAGTGACACCTTTTTAGGAAGTATACGAGAAAGTTTAGGAGAGACCACTCCCGCTGGTTTATTTATCTAAACCAAAGGGTTTAGGAGATATAATTTTTACAAATATGCAATTATACAGTCCGACAAACCATCAGCCCTTCGACGGATTTGGTCCAAACTTTGATACAGACCTACATTCATGATGATAAAACTATGTACAAAATTTTATCCGTCTAGCTGTTCAAGTTTTTGAGTTATAGTGTTCACATAAACGCGGACAGACAGACTTCCTTAGACTTAGAAGGATTTTGTCCAAAATTTGACAGAAACCTACAAATTGTGTGTCAAGATCACATACCACATTTCATCCCTGTATCTCTAATAGCTTTCGAGTTATCATGTTCAGAGGCACACAGACAGACATAATTCCAAAATTGTGTTTTTCGGACTCAGGGAGGTCTAAAAAGTGGAGATTCGTCAAAATCTCGAGTTCGAATTTTTTGACGATTACAATGCTTTCTCTTTGTATACTTCGCATACGAGAAAGTAAAAAATATGGTGTAAACATTGTCCTTGTGTCCTGCACCTTGGTTTTCAAGATCGCATTTGCGGTTCTTCTGCCTGAAAGAAATAGAGGAGTGAGGAAAAGAAAAAAAGATTGTTTCACTGGCGGTAAAGGAATGTTCTTGATTGCAAATGGGAAAAACTGCAAGAAGGAGTCCATATTAGCGGAGGAGAGGAGATCCACGTAGATGTCATTACTTGTGGATTGGTTACGTCACGCAGAAAAATGTTTCGTGGCAAAAGTCCATAAAGGGAAAGAAAACTTATGTAGATGTCGTTACTTGTGGGTTGGTTAGATCTTGATTGTTTCTATCGCGGAAGGTAACTTTGGCGAAGGTTATATTGCACTGCATGTGGTCTGAGAGAAGAATTTTCGTTTTCTGAAGAGTCTTCTTCTATTAAGTCATGAAACATATTTAGGAGGTTGGCATTTTCTCTAGCGAATTTCCATAACTGAATTGTTTTGATCATAGAGCCTTTTATTTTAATTAGGTTTTTGAGCCAAAGTGGGAGGTTATTGTCAGTCGGTTTTGTCGCTTGCCACAAAAATGTGAGCAGGCAGGTAGTTGCATAGTGTCTCCTGTTTCCCTGCAAGAGGAGCAATTTGTAGCTTATTTACCGAATCTGGAAATAGGCTAAGGATGGGCCATATCCGGTAATGAATTGTATGAAATATTTCTCCCAGCCTGCGGTTTGTTGAGACCCTTGAAATAGCCGCGTGCGTGGTTCCGCCTTCTGTGGAATTGTTCTAAAAGATCTGCCACTTTTCCATCATCCAGGCTTTGCGTGTGTTTATTAGATGTTTGAGGGTTTTCGGGATGTTATACTTGCCAGGTTCTGCTGTGGTGGTAGCTTGTTTTGCTTACTAATCCGCGATCCAACCAAACTTTGTATTACATTTTGCCAAGAGCATCTGATGTTCTTCTCTAGCTGTCGGTGATGTTTATTTTGGATTTTTGATGGCTATGTTATATAGTACAAGGGAACTTTACAACTCAAAGCTGACGGGGCTACAACAAAAATTCTATTGATTCAAAAAATCGAATTAAGAATAACTGAGTCTAAACGAGAGTATAGCAAAAGAAAACGAGAATTTTGAAACCAAAAATGACAATAAAGATTTATTTTTAATAGTTAACAGTTTTGATAAATAATACAAAATCCACAAATCAACTTTAAGTTATTCTGATAAATAAAGTAATAATAATTATAATTTATTTAGTAATGTTTAAAATGACGATTTCAAAAAAATTGTAAGTAGTTTTAATAAACGAACAGTATAAGAACAGTTTTAAAAACTGTACAATATAGCTTCAAAATAAACAATTCATTTCAAATCGAGCGTGTTTCAAAGATTTTTTTAAGATGTGGAAAAGTATTATTACGTTTTATATTGAATATGTTGCATAGTAGTAAAGTCTTCGAATGAATTAAAAGCCTTAAAAATAATTCAGTTACGAACATTGAGGACATGATGGACATATTTAACGAAAAAAAAATCAATCCAGAAAGAAAAGCATTTTTTTACAATTTTTAG
>BGPR01025682.1:0-22157 GCA_013235015.1 Araneus ventricosus
TCTATCGGTATGCTTCGTTCAGTTACGTATTGCTCTCCTATACCTGAATGTAGGGCGTTCTCAGACACGCTGACAATATATCCCACAGCCCACGCGAAAAGCCTATGAAAAAGGATCACTCTATGTTTCCTCTGTCATGATTAACTAATGAGATTTCATCAAACAGAGCAATTTAAAACAATCAATTAACAGCAACATAAAGAATGTACTATGCATTTCTAGAAGCTAGCGGGAGGTAGCCTTCAATATATTCATTTATAAGCAGATTTTCATAAAGGTATTTTATATTGATTTCGGGTTTATTAGTATTGATATATTTCTTTACTAAATTGATTAATGTACATTTGTTTCATCTATTACTTTTAAAACAACAGATAAAATTCTTTAAGAGCGAATCCGCTTTCACTTGCCAGGAATATTAAAATCCTAAGTCAGTGTTCGATCAAGATACTTAAAGGAATTAAATGAAGAGTGTAGCGAACCAAATTACCAATATTTGGCTTTTAGGCTAAAGCCTTATATCATGCATAATCAATGACTTTTCTTTAATTGGAAGAAATATGTAAGAAAGGGTCTACAACCAAGAGAAGTATTACATTAGAATGTGATTATTTTTCAAATTATAAAAGTGTACTTGGTCCCTGGACAAATAATTAGACAGACCACACATTTTAAATACTATTACTGGCAGAAATGGTGCCAAACATATTTTTACGAAGCCATTCCTTCAATAAGGTTTTAGTATTACAAGGAAAAAGAATTTTATTATTCTTTTTTATAAACAAAATACAATTGATAATGATAACTATTCCTTTTCCATTTAGCCGTGATAGGGTCTTGAGTTCTTTTTTGACGCCTGATGCGTGGTTCTTTGCTAATTGTCTTTTGATCGGATAATGATTCTAAAGTTGTCATTCTTTCAGTTAAATGGTATTCGTAGGCGTTTCTCGCCTTTCATGTTTGAATTACGTCGCCAAGGGGAGTTTTGCCAGGCATCTTACAAATGTTTTCCCATCCCCAAAGCATTGTAGTAGATAGATAAACCAGCCAATCAAAGAAAAAATATAATTTCTTTATACACACGACATTTTTTTAAAGCAATGAGTATATAATGAAAGAAATCCAGTTGCATAGCCTAATAATTTGGCCAGACAAGGAATATTTTAAAGTTACAGCTTCAAACACTTATCTCAGTTTTGCCAAAGCATACAACACAGTTGCTGTAGCTTCTGGTGTGCATCCTGGAGTATGAGAACCTGTGGTTAATACTGAGCCATATGCAGTTTAGAAATAAGGACAGCTCGATTATTAGAGTCTGGCGTAGATGCAGCGAATAAGGAAGGCAGTACTTTCTGATGCATCCCACCAGATTATGGAGCACTAGATTGAATTTAGGCCTTAATTCAGTTTAGAGATAAGGACAGCACGTTGTGTCTAGTGCGAATTAGAGAAGCGATGTTTTAAAATAATTCACACTATTGGAAATTCGCATTATCATCAATTATATAAAAATCAGGATGTACGTTTAAATCTTTTTCAAATAAAGAATATTGAAATAAATTACTACATGTTGGATTGAGTATATACTCCCGAAGACAGACGAAACTCATTTAATATTTTAGAAGGTATTTAGTGCTTACACAGCAAACATTTTAAGAAAGATAAAGTAAAAAAGAATTAGAAAGGCGGGTACTTACCCGATTTCAGGAATCAAATTAAGTCATCATCTTTCTCAAATTCAAATGTTGAAGCGTTTCTGTTCCTCCCTTAAGCTTTTTGCAATGTCTGATGGCTCGTGGAAGAGATCGTCACGTGACCGTAACGTCAGCTGATAGATCCCGGTGCGTTTCCATGCTGCGGAATGACATTCTCCATATTCAACACATTTTGAAATACAGAGAAAGAGATATGTCTCCAGCTAAAAAATAAACTATCAAGCAGTTCCATACAAATACCAGATTGTTATTTAAAATCAGTTGCCCAAATTGAATGCAGGACAAATTGGAATTTCTCTTTGCGGAAAATTTAAACAGAAAGCACCAAGAAGCTTCCAAAAGCTTTTTTCAAAAGAAAAATCTTTCAAATGTACATTTGTTTTTGTAATTCTAAATATACATAAATAAATCCACAAGGTAAATTAAGTTCCTTGAACTTCAAAATTATATCAACCTCTTTTTATTTTCTACTTCAACTGCAATACATTTAGAAGAAAATGTATCACCAAGAATGTTAAACATTTTTTTAAATTTCAACATATTTACAGATAGTTAAGATCACTGTCTTAAATAAATGTCCTTTATATTTTAGTTTCTCTTTCATATAATGAGGAATAAAGTAATTTACAACGGAATATTTTCATTTATCTCTCAAAGAATTTTATCTATCAAGAAATGAAATCAGATTCCTAGAAAATTTTTTATTGTATGATTGAAAATGAAACTATTGTTACATGTAAATTTACGGAAAATGAAGAACAAAGGAACGCTAGATATCAAAAGGCAGATGTAAAGAGATAGGGAATAATCTTTTTCCTTATAAAGTAGACGATGTGAACAAAACCAGCTTTGCTTTTTTGAATTATCTCTCAGAGCTGAGGTAAACATTTCCATCTCTGTAAGAAAGCATGACAAAGTGTTTTTAATTATTTAGAGCAAGGTAACTTTTATTGTTAAATGTTACTCAACATTTCACATCACAAAATTCCCTCAAAATACACCAGCTTTTATTAGATTGAGAAAAGAGAAAGAATGTGATAAAATAAACTCTTATTATTTAGAAAATATCAAATAAAAATATTTTAATTCTTTTAGAAATATTATAAGACAAAGAAAATTATAGTTTAAATTTGGCCTGTATTCCATAAAACGTTATGCACGCTGGTATTTTTTATTTCATAAATTAATACGCAGATCAGTTTTTTAATTTTCTTTAAGTTTTTTTTGGTTTCTTTGACTTCACAGCGAACAGTGATCCATTTCTAAATATCACTTTTTTGAATTTATTTATAGAGAAAGTAGAAAAATATTTTTGAAGAGAAATTAAGTAAATTTAAGATGTTATCTAAAGGTTGACACTGTAAGAAACGTTGATAATTTATTCATTTTCAAGGAAACTATTATTAATAAAATAACTTTCTTTTTTAAAATATCAACTACTCTTTTTAGTGTATTACAGAAAGCATGCGCTTTGTGATGCTCAGTACCAGTATTTTAAAATTATCTCAAATGTGAAAGGATTTGAATATAGATTTTGGGGAAATGTATGAAGATCTATTTTTTAATTAAAAAACGATTGCGTTTTAGGGATATATGGCAGAAATTAATTTAGATACGATGCAGGGAGGGCTTTTTTTCATGCAAGGCTGCAATGTTCCCGACAACAGGAACTTTAGGAGGGAATAAAATTAAAATGAGAATAGACCATATGGTTCAAGAACAGCAAAACACATGATAATGTTTTTAAGTTAATTGTCTGCCTACTTCTTCTGCTTGATTAAAATAGCTATTTCTGCACACCAAGATTTTTAAATCCCCATTAAACGGAAGGAATATGATCTAAAAAAAACATCATACAGTCTCAGGTGAAGGGAGGTAAGAAAATTCTGTTTTGAAATTAATATAAATTAACGTCAAAAGAAACAATATCTAATTATAATATAGAAGCAGTGATAAAACACACCAAATTAAATGTTTGACAGAAATAATGATAAGTAATGCATTACGGCAATAAAAAGAAATATTATTACAGGTTGGATTCAAGAGTATTTGAAAAAAATATTAAAGGTATTATCCGACTGGTTTAAAATCCGTCGTTTTATTAAATTACCAAAAGAAATTAAAAGCCTTAATTTTAGCAGCCTATTTAATAGCTTTCTAAAAGTATCTCACTTTTTTACTACTTGAATTACAAATGGAGTTACAGCTGTTTTATTACCGAACTATAAGCGATGACTTTATATTTACATGAAAACAATAGGTTTTCTGAGAAATGAATATTCTTTAGGGAAGACTATCGTGCAACAATGAATCAAAAGTTATTCAAATATTGATACAAATTTTCCAAGGGATTGTTTCCTGTAATATGCTTGACGTTTTCCTCGATAAGGTCAATTTTAAAATCAAGTATTATTTTAAGTCTTAAATATAAACGAAGGGGTATTTTTTTTTGAAAGGATTATAGTTTTAGTAACTATGTTCAGCTATATCTCCAAGAAACTATTTTGAAATTTCTGAAATATTTTAAATTAACACAGATTACTGTCATAAAATTAACCTCCTACAAATATTTGTATATTTAGAATATGATTTTATCTATGGCTGTTTTGTGCTTGTAAAGGCATTTTCTTCATTCTCAGTTTTTTTAAAAAAATATATTGTTTTAAAGCTAATATTTACAATATTTTTCATAGTTTGAAAGCATATACAGTTCAGAAAATAACATTAAATATATATATAAGTTATTTTTCATCTCGAAACTCTGTATCGGATATTAAAATTAAGAAAAAAATGGCAGTGAAATACAATTGGCATCGATACTAGTATTTTGAATTTTGACGTTGTGAAAATAAGTATGCTGCGCAATGATAATCCGTCGAAATTGTGAAAGCGTTAATTTTAATTAATTAAATTCTAAATAATTTAAAACCCTTTTAAAGGGCACCTGTTACTCAAGAAATAACTACGTACTAATTTAGCAGATCTAACAGCAGACCTGCCTAGAACTTTATGAACGATTTTTGCAACATATTTACATGTTGTAGTTGCATATTAACTAAAATATTATCTTTTTTAAGAAGTTGACAGAGTGGACTCTGAAATATATTGTCAGTGACATACTTGTTTTTTGCTGTAGTATTTCACAATAGAACCTTCAAAACTGTTTTCTACTAAGGTACCAAATATTATATAATTTCAAAAGGCAATTGCATGATATCAAATCTAAATACTCTAGAAATATAAAAAAAATATTTCATCATTGCTTTTTTACTCTGACCTAAACGAATATGAGTACCAATACAAAGATTTCCAGTCAAACATCAAAACAAGAATCCTTACATTTCTCCATGACTTTTTTTTAACAAAGAGAATTTCAAAAGGGAGAAGAAAGTTGAGGAGGAAAGCAAAGAAAGTTGAAACCAAAATGGACAATTTTCTCTCCCACAGATTCTCAAGTGATGATAGACAGATTTTTACTACATATCTAAACAACTTTTTCTTCCTCTGAGGAAAATAGCAAAGATAGAACTTTAAACAGAAGTACTAGGCATTAAGCTTCCCTCTATAGGTTCTAGGTACTAAAATGTTTATTGGCCTTAGAACGAACTAGAGTAGTAAGTGTAAAGGTTATAAAACCCCGTTGTCAAGAACGGGCAATCTCTTGAAAGTTAAGCCTTGTATATTTCAGGACGGCACAACAATCACCACGAGACAAACTTTTTTACGAAAGAAAACACTTTAAAACATTTCTAATGCCACCTATCAATCAATTTACCTGTACCTCTAGGAATTAAAATGTATTGTTTGTTAATTCAGTTAATGCCTTTCAAAACCTATTTCTTGCATCCTTCTCATAAGATAAAATTTTATTATCATTATAGGATGTGCATTTATATTTTATAATAGTTTGACCCTACATTGATAAGGAAATTTGCCAATATTGGGAAAACTATTTTGGTAGATGTGGATAAAATAGAAACATTATAATATTGATTTATTTTAAAATTAGCTGAAAAATCTATAGAATTCTGATTTCGAAAATCTTTTGTACTTTGGATGTTTTGAGGTAATTCAAATTAAAACAAAATTTTTTCTTCAAACTTTCTGCTCCATTGACTCATTTAGAATTAAGAGCTTAGGAGAGTTTTAGTTTTCCAAGTAGAAGAATTTCTTGAACATGGAAATACATAAGAATTATCTTCCATAATAATTTTTCGACTTTATTAAGCTTAATTTATATATTCATTACTATAAAATATGAATTGTTTGGTTAAAGATGGTAGATTTCAGACAATTTCATACAAATGAGTGTTTTGTTTTCAAATAATTTTAATATATACTTTTAACGGTAGCTTCAAACACTTTGTCATGTTTCAGTTTATTTAGGCAAAACTAATAAAATCCACAACAAAAATTACTCAATTTTAATTTTTAATTATACATCATCAATAATGATATTTCAAGGTATAAATGTACTTCCACTTCCAACAATCTGCTGGTATTTTTTAGATAATAACATTGTGTATTTTTTGAAAGTTTTGTACCATTATTTCATTCAAGTATTTTTCAATATTTTCATTAGATGAAGTTATACACTTTGGATACAGAAATTAGACCGTTCATTAAATTGTCTTTGCAGAATTTTACAGATTTTAAAGGTTTTTTTTCGAGAAATTTAAATTTCCTACATTGCTTCTTATTTATTTCGTAGCGAGTGATAACCACTTAACTTACTGTAACTCACACATTTAAGCAACACTTACTGTAGCCTTACTTATGAAGATTTCTTGAACAGCAGTGGAAATACATAAATTATGCCATAAATAATTTTCGACTTTCGTCAAACAATTTGCTGTATTTCATGCCTAAAACAATTGTTTGGTTTAAAGATAATGAATTTCGTTTAATTTCATATGATAGTGTTTCATTTCAATCGTTTAATATACTAACAGTAACTAAAACACTTTATCTGGCTATTTCCAGTTCTAAATGAAAATAATAAAAAATCACAATAAAAATCCTCAATTTTTAGTTTTTGGATTACTACACTCATCTAATAATGATGTTCAGTACACTGGCGATAGCCTTACTTAAGTAAATGCTGCTAAACATTTTTTAGATAATAACGTTATATTGTATGTTTTTTGAAAGTTTGACACCATTGTTTCATTCAGGATTTACTTAATATTTTCATTAGATAAGTTATACGCACAAGATACCGAAATGACACGTTCTGATTCTGAGTTATTTGGTCTTTTACAGGGTTACACAGATTTTAAGGTTTTTTCAGGGAATTCACGTTCTTACATTTATTTCTTATTTACTTCAACGCGAGAGCAATGTACTTACCAACACTATAATTTTAACCGGATTACTTACAACTCCACACGCATTTAACTTACGCTACTTACTGTAACTCACATTTAACTTAAGTTCATAACTCCATTTAGCCAGTTACTTAATCACATTTAACAGTTATGCTCATTTAACCCAGTTGCCAACTCACGTTCAACAGTTCGCCTGTAACTCATTTAAGCAACTTGCCTGTAACACCGCACATTTAACCCAACTGCACCAACTCACATTTCAATTTAACTACTTGCTGTATCACATTTTAACTCAAACGCATAACTCACGTTTTTCATTTCAGATTTTGAGAGTTTTTCCGGGCCGCTTTCCCAAAGACAATTTAATTCCCATAGTTGTAATATAAAGGTAAGAATGACTCAGCAGAATCAAATAATGAAAGAAAGAAGTTTACAGGACGATCTTTGCGGGTATTCAATCAGGATTACCTTGGGGGTACTGGGTTATTTGAGCCATTTCGATACCATGTGATATTTCAACAATATTTTGATGCGAAATAATAATAGATTTCACGTATATTATAGCTTTGGAACAATTTTAGAACTATTACAGCAACAAGATAACTCTTCATAATAATTATTCATTGCAATGTCATTTTATTTTTTTAAACGTAAGCACTGAATCATTTATAGAACCGTTCTTTATTATTACCATCAGGACTTATTTCTACCTGTGCAATACTTAAGTTTAAGTGGAAAAGTTTCAAATTTCCATAATTTAACTACAGTAGTTAAGAAATAAAGCACTTTCTCTTTGATCTTTTTTGCAGCTTTATAAAAAAGGAGGAAATTTTTCTTGTTTGGGCGAAATATAGAGTATTTCATATTTAAAAGAACTAGTTCTCAAACTTTAATATTTTGTAAAATCTTGAGAATGTCTAAAAGGGAATTACATTTGCAGTTTTCAATCTATGTGAGGAAAAATTTCCTCGAATCAGACTGCATTTCCTCCTTCCAGCACTAGTTTAATTTATTGTGACACGGTTTCGTTCAGTTTTAATGAGTATTTCTTCTATAATGACGTTTCGTAAAATTAAGTTATACACTTAATCGTTCTATTTAATAAACGCTGTGGAACATCAAAAGATGCCCTTGGAATAAAACACATCAAATGATACATTCAGAATACTTGACATTTGTTATAATGTAAAATATTCTGAACTTTCTAAAAAAATCAAGTTAAAGTAGGACTAAATTAATCTTGGGGGAGGGAGAGTATTTGGACTTTTGCTTCATTTTCTATATTCCTGAAATTTTTTCCAAATTTCATGGTTTTGTTTTGTATTCAAAAATGGGTTCTTTATCTTTCAAACTACTTCTTAAAAAGCCATTAATTCCTTAAAAACTTACTTACTTAAATCATTTTTTATTATTTCGTAAGTCGTTTATCCAGACACTGAAGTGTTTCATTTGAATTATAGTTGCAATAAATATACATCATCTTACATATTCACATTTGTAAGTATACATCCTCTTAAATTAGTTGTTTCTGATGCTAAAAATAGCAATAAATTTTCTTTGCTTAGAGTTTTAATTGAATTATTTACAAATATTTTGTAAGGTCTCTTTACGGAATCATTTCAGATCCTACAATCACATTATTTTTATAATAAAATTAAACTCTTATCTTTATTCCAATTTCCATCAATCCAAAATCTAATTTCAACAGACAATCAGTTTGTAAATTTAGGCTTGAAGATGAAATTATTTTTGCTTTCTATTTTTGAAATTTCCTACAATAGTTCTAATGACTGCCAATAAATGATTTTTATTTCTAGAAAGATATTTCCAAAAATCAGGATTTTATTTCACCGACATAATTTATCTTGATATTGTATGTTATTATTTTGATATTAATTTTAATAAGATTTCTTGAATCCTTTTAAATAAAAAATGGGTGCAGATAATTTCAGAATTGGAATCCAGTTTTATTTTATACTTGAGAAAACATGAGACAAAATAGTGTGAAAATAATTTATATAAAAAAATATTTTCATTTTACGTAGAAGAGGAAATAGAAAAATGGTTCTGCATCATGCCGAACTAATTTAACACGCAATAGTGCTGTATCAGACTTTCAATAAAAATACATTGAATAAAGAGGGGACATTTTAAATAGCATGCAAGTTTCCCCCAAGAAAAGAAATATCTCTTACTAGAACACAGTGGAGGCTCGTCCTCTCAGAAGCAAGCAGTGCTGCAAAGGATTTCGCTGGTACTGGGTTTTTGAACAATGTTCAAAACCAGCATAATACGACCTTCATTTTTTATATTCAATTTTTCACCCAGTCAAAGCTGTGAAAATACGATTTTTTGAACGTCTGCAATTTTTAGCTTTTCTTAGGAACCTCTCATCCTAATGATTGACCCCTCTTTATAAAATTTTTTACTGAATAATATTATAGAAAATTGTCTTCAAATTTGCTTCCGAAGAGTGATTTCTAACAATAGAAAACGAATATTCACTAAACCAGATACGTTTCTGTAGAGGCAACATGGAGTGAAACAGAAATCCATAAGTAGCACATGAGAGAACGCGAAGAAAAGCCAAATAAGGAAATGAAGACGGAAGTCGCTCTCCAAACGCTGACTGTAACGACTGCATCTCAAGTGCCTCTAAACTCTAAATTCAAATGGATAAAGTATTGCTTTTTTTCTCCCGATCATCGCTTAGCGTTGCTCAGTGAGCGAATTTTGATCCTTCCGAGGGACAAAATTCTCTGCAGCTCCAGCCTATGTCTCTTTTACTTGTTGGTTGCTTTTGCGCCTTCCTTTCACGGGTTTCTTTTTAATTTTTGCCATTTTCGTTGATCATTAAATCTCAAAGAAGAAAAGTAATCAAATCGGAATTAAAACGGAAATACAAGCTTTTAAAATAATATCAGAGAGGACTGCAGCTCTGCAGTCCTAATGTATGAGCCGCCACTGCTAGAACACTTCTCTGACTATATTTATGTACATGTTTGACTATGTTTATGGCATGAGTTTAGATATAGAACATGAAGCAAATTCTACACATCTAAAGTGTCGAATGTAGAGACTTTGTGGATCGTAATCGAGTAGAATGTGTAGATAAACTTGCGCAAAACAAAAACACATGAAATGTGTCTGCTAATCTTTGTGATCTGTTGTTTAAATTCTGAGTTAAAGATCTCAGAATACAATTTTATCTATAACGTTTATCACTCAAAAATATCATAAAATATTATTTAGTTTCTTTTTTGTGTTACTAGGAACAAATTTGTTATGAGTCAGTTTCATATATTCAAAGTCACGTATTTTTGATTAAAATAATATTCAATATTTTTGAAAATAATCTCACATTTAAAATGATTGTTATCTATTTTAGGTTCATAATATCCTATGTAAAGGAAAATTTAAAAATGAAAAATGTCTAGAAATTGCTGCTGAAAAGAAATTTGATTCAGTTTCTGTGAACAATTTAAAGTGCTGCCAAAGGTAGAATTCTTAAAGCTGTAAAAATGTGTCGTCAAATATAGTAACAATTTGTGACTTAAATAATCATTTCAATTCATAAATTTTTTAACTTAAATATTTTAACTTTTGAGTGCTAAATTTTGCATATTTATGCATTGTTCTGGGACAGAAACCTAGCCATTTCAGGGAGTTTTGGAAATGCAATTTTTCAAGATGTCTTCGTGTATTTGCTGGATGATCCAAAAACATAAAACGCATTCTGACACTTCTAAAGAATAAACAGAGAAGAAGATTCGACTTGACATGAAGCTATCCGAAAGCCTCCGAGTGGCCAGTCGATGCAGCAGTTTTGACCTGCAGACTTAAAAAAGCGATAAAACGACGGAATTCGAAATGCATTTTTAGAATTTTCCTTATTGAAAATTCTGATCTCAGGAAAAGTCCAAAATTTGCAAAGAAACCATATTTCGTCTGTTATCATAATACCCGTATTATATAATTTTCATAGAAAGTAGAAAAATAAATCAAATTTGATAGGCATTTTGCTTGGTATCATTCTAAAATAAATTTCATTCTATAATAAAAAAGCATTCTAATTGCGTTTGTCAGGTATAGCATATTTATTTGGCATAATGCAGAATTAACATTCATATTGGCTTTTATTCAAAATAGGTGAAAGATGAAAAGTTAAGTTTTAAAATTTTTTGATGATTTAATTATTATATATAACTTTGAAGTCACTTTTCTTTCTATGATTTTTCTATATTCTTCGGTACAACAACATTTTGAAATATTAAGTTTCAAAACTGCATTTTTTTTTAACATTGAGGTCGATTAAAATAAAATGACCGATTAAAATTAAATGACGAACAGAAATAAAGATATGTATTTTTGTATTTTAATTATTTTTATTCATTTATGATTCCTTTTTATAAATATATATAATCCCTTGATTAAATTCATAACACTCTTTCTGTTTGAATAATTTTGTTGAAATTCACTATCAGGTATCGCCACTAGTATAGAATCTAAATTTACTTAAATTAATCTGTCAAATAACAATTAAGTTAGGAAACTATTAAAATAATGTATTGTCAATGTGAATAAATAAATATGCAAAATTTAAATCTAGCATTGGAGGAAGTGATGAAAAATCGATAGCAAAATTCCGTCTTTATAAAGCAAGAAACAAATTAAGTTAATTAAAAGTGTGAAAAAATTTGTCCTCCTTAATACACCTGATTTATTATGGAAATCAATTTGGTTTTCTTGTCAATTGTTTCTTGAATATTTTTTATGAACTTAGCACTAAAAGTTTCTTGGCCACAATTTTGGCGTAGATCTTGGCATACCGATATCTCCAAATCAACAGCTCTAAAGTAAACTTCGCCTGCTTATAGCATCAAAACGAAAGTTAAATGCAACAGATATCCATAAAACGCAGTTAATGAATTCGCATTTAATAAAGTCGTGTGGCTAGGGAATTTTTGATCGCATAACATTTAATACCTTAAAGTAACAAGCTTAAAACGAGCTAATTTCTAAACCGTTAGAGATAGACATATAGTTCCAACTAGCTGTTACCCGCGACTTCGTGCGCGAAGAATTTGAATTCTTACTTTTTTTAAATTCACGAATGTAAATGTTTCGTTATATGTAGAAAGAGGAAATTAAAAGTTCTGATGGTTGAAAATACATAATTGGACGACTAACAGGAGTGTACTGTATATGTGTCTGCTGTTACAGTTAGGTAAATTGTTTATATATGATAACACACTTTTGTATACGACGTTTTTTGTTTCACGTTTTTTGCACTGATGTATAGGTTTAGTGGGCTGGACACACGCGAACATGCCACATATAGTATACCAACGGAAAAAATATGATTTTTCCAAATGTACGCCTGCCCCTTTGAGTGTCTGACTCTGAGCCTGGCAAATGCTAATTTTAAAGGGAATTGTTACCTTTTGAACTGGGATGGTAAATCCTTCGGTATTATCGGAATGCGTAGAATTTAGCACTCTCGCTATGTCAGTCATATCAGTAGCTAGCACGACTTTTGGTCCTAAGTATGTAATTTGAAACCGTGTGCCATTGCGCAGTCTCGGTACATCGAGGTTACATATGAATATTTCTGGCGCACCGATTTTAATCGCAGCTTGTCGGAAGGTATCCCTGACAATTCTATGTGGTTGAAGAACTCTACAGGATATGATTTTACTTGTTATTGCCCATTACCGTATCTACAGATAGATATTCTGTAATACATCCCTCCATTTGTGAAGCATTTGTTTTCATTTATCTGACCTAAACTTTCATTAGTCAGTACCAAAATTACCCAATCAACAAACAATCTCTATTCCTCTTATTAGCTTGTAGGGAAGGATAAACCTTGCTTATCAGTTCCTCTGTACTGTGAACAATATTGAAAAAGTTCAATTTAATACACCGTTTGAATCTCTAGCAAACGCCAAATCTATTTGGCAACTGTATCAAGCGTCAAGTTCGAATCAATTCTTTCTTTAGTAAACAGAACGTTGAATTCCGTGTTCATTGGGTTTATGCAATCCTTTCTTTTTAAATCGGTTGAAAAAAGCTCTTAAAGCATTAAAATGCGAAATGGAACTATTGTAATTAGCTAAATCGTTTGGTTACAAATTTAACAGCCAAACAAATCTTGGATGTCGATAAAAAGAGCGATAAAGAATTATTTTGGCAACCTTTCCACTAAATTACGCTCTTATTTTAAGTAAACATTGAACGATATATCTCTTTAGTTATAATTAACTTTAGTTTTTAAATTTTAATCCAAAAACTCTTGAAACTTTATCATATCTATCATTAGTTTTCTGTCCCGGCGTCTATTTTTCAGTTATTATTCTACAAATTAATTATTTATTTCTTTTCTCAGCAAGATCACGTGTTGCTTGACTTTAAAAATAAGTCCTTTCAAATGTTTGTGTATTTCTGAGGGATCACGTGACATTTCATTTTGTTTACGCATTCCTTAAGGATCACGTGACAGTTGATTGAAAAATAAAGTAGTAATCTTCATCGCAAATCGCTTGTTAATTATTTAATTGTTATCTGTAATAAAAAATAATGAATTTAACATGATGTCACCTACCCTATGTCCGTTCCTGGGTTTCAAGCTACAACTCTGCCAATTTTCATCCAAATCGGTTTGGTAGTTTTGCTGTGAATGCGTAACAAACAGACAGACACACTTTCGCATTTATTATATTACTAGGGGCGTCTGCCCCCTGCTCGCTAAAGCTCGCCAACCCCCAGGAGTATTGCCTTGCAATCCTCCGGGGTTTGCTACGCAAAACCTGCTCGCTTCGCTCGCTACAATGAAGACACTGCGTCTCCTAGCACAGTTTTTGTAAAATCTTTATATATGTAATACACCCCCTGCTCGGCAACTCCTAAGAATCACGCTGTGATTCTTTCAGTACCACTACGTGATCCCAGCTCGCTTCGCTCGCCATACAGTCATGCATTTCTGCTAGTAATAGGAAATTATAAATACATTAATTACTGAAAGTAAATTTAAATTATCTGAAATTGCATGAACTCCTAAAATTAATTTTTCCTAAATTATTAAAATTAAAATCTTCTGGTAGCACAGATATATATGTAAATGTCAGAAAGAAATTTGAATGTTAATATTTATAATTCAAAGGTGATTAAAAATCAAAATTATATTCATCAATCAGAAATCGGTCATTTAAAACTTCTTGGCATACACTTTTGACTAATTCTTCAACAGTTTATTTCAACATAACTTCATTCCGCCAAAGTTTTAAGTTTAAAACTGAAAAGATGGCCTTTTTCCAAATCTTCAAAAAAAAAAATTTTAAAAAATTGCTTTTTCCACCAAAATTTGAAACATTCCCACTTATGAATTAAGTCTTGCTCACAAAAGCTTTCCCACTTGCATACATGCTTATTCCAATAATTATTTAGTAAAAAAGATATAGTGTTTTTCTCAGTGTAGACATTTGTGTTTTAAATCTTAGAAAATTCTAATTTGTCGAAGAATGATGTAACCCATCTCGCAACCTTTTTTTCTGAAAAAGGACAGTTTATAGAAAAAGTGGCTTGAAACATGTTCATATTAACTATTCAAAATTAGAATACATAATAATTATTTACTTTTAGCCTTTTATAATTGATACGATGGCCTTTTTCAAAAATTTCGAAAATCCTTGCTTTTTCCACCAAAATTTTAAACATTCTCACTTTTCAATTAAATATTGCTCTCATAAGCTTCCCCACTTGCATATATGCTTATTTTTTCCAGTAAAATCTTAAACATGCAATTTTTAAAACGAAATGTAACTTCCGCACATGTAAACACACTTACTCCAATTATTATTAAGTGAAGGAATGCACACTATTTTTCTCTGGATAGTTATTTATGTTTTTTAAATGTCGAGAGATGAATAAACAAATTTTTCAGAAACTTTTAGCTAAAAAGGACATTCAATATTAAGCACACATTCATTCATTTGTCTAATTCAAACTGTACGACTCAAACTTATTTAATTGAAACTATCTAACAAAAAAAATTTCGAAAAGAGTTCCGGCGATTCAAACGTAGACAAACCAAACTTTCGAGCTGTTGCCAAACGGCGATTTTCAAATTCGCCCCGATTTTGCGTCCACATAAGCGTTTTATATATATAGATATGGATATTTATAAAAATAAGCAAAATTTTCAGACATAAAGGTGATTTAGTTCAAAGTCTAACCATTGCCTAGCAACGAAGTAGCTATAAATCTTCATTATTTCAAAATCGTCTGCACGTATTTAAAAATTATGGAACTTTTAAAAAGTAATAACAATCGAAGGGAAAATGTCTCAGAAATAAAATTGGTATCATTGAAAAGGTAAACATGTGAACTTTAAGATGGTATAAAAATATGTTTTGTCGAACAAATTGCTCCGACGTTACGGCGGAAAAACGGTTTCGGTTAATTTCTAATTAGCTGCCTGTTTAATTAACTTTTGGACTTAGAAAAGTTCATAAGTGTCTTCCTCTTGTCTTAAATAATAAGTGTACAAAATTTGGTTGAAAACCGACCATTGGTTTAGGAGGAGATGTGGAACATAGCCACATACATACATACCCACATACCCACAATGACTTTTATTTACGTATATTAAGATTGGAAAAATGCTTTAAATGAAGGGAAGAATTATAATATATGCTTTTTGAATTACGAAATATATCTCTGAAAAAAATACGAATTCTAACTCTTTATGCGGTCCCCGGTTCTATCAGTCATATTTAGTAAAATATTCTTGACACTTTAACATTTTAAACAAAAGAAGTTCCACTCTTTTGCAACTAAAACTGAGCGAGATATGGGCTTCGAATTTCATGATTTTTAACCAATTAGCGGTCTCGTCGAGCAAGTGCTGTGCATTGATTGATGGATCATCTTCAAGACGGCTATTGAAATTTGGAAAGTAGTCTAAGTCAGCGACATTCAAAAAATAAATATTGGTATAAAATGTTAAAATTCGTAACTTTTTCAGGAATATATTTATTCACTTAAAAAGCATATATTATAATTCTTCCCTTCTTTGAAAACATTTTTCCATTTGGAACTATATGTCTATCTCTAACAGTTTAGAAATTATCTATTGGATCACGATTAATGTGGACACCCTATATACACTATCTGATCACAATTATCCGGACACTTTCCACTTTTCATATTTTTTTTAGAATTTCTCCGGAAAGGCGAGACCAATTGCCCTTGAACTTCGACAGTTTAAAGAAAAGACTCTAACTCACCTTTTAAAGTGAACATTCAGTCACGATGGTATTTAAGGGACAGACCAGAAATTGATGAAGTAGAAAAAATCTGGGCTCACAAAGTTTCATATAAAGATGATAATGATTTACAAATTTCCTCAATGGTTTTGCTTAATATGTACATTGCTAACATGCAATTTCGTAAAAGTAGCGAGTATATTCTGAAAGATATAAAGGTTTTCTTAAAAAATTCCATATTTTCCGCCATGTTTTTTGCTTATAAAATGCAGTTTCCAACCAAATAATACGAAACTTACAGAACACTTGATAATGTGTTAAAGAAGTATTCCATTAAAATGTGAAGCTAATTCTATGAATATTAAAGAAAATCTAAGTATTTGTATCAAATAATTTTTACTACGCTTAATTTTTTCCCACAACTTTAAAGCCAGATATATAGGACAAATTATATAAAAATTCCAGTCGAATACCATTAAGATTTAGAAAGATGTCGGCATTGCTGTGAGCAGAATTTCTGCTTCCCTCTAAGAGAAATAAAATGATGAGGGATTTTTCACAAATTTATTATTTGACTCTAATTTTTGAATAATTTTATAGAATTTAATAAAGTTTGAATATGGTTCTTAATTTAAATTTCAGTTCGACATTACTATCCAAAGATTCAAGTTTAAAAAATAGTTTTGGCAGAATCCCTTAGCTTCTTCAACCGCCTATTCTTCAAGTTGCAATCATAGCGACAGGCTTTTAATTGTATGGATAAACAGCTGGTCGCCGAAGGCGGCTAGTAATTTTTTTTAAAATTAAGCATTATAAATAAGCGTTTGTTCAAAAATAGTTATTAAAATCTATGTTAAATATTTTTTTTAATCATCAAAACTTAATAATGAAAATAAATACGCAAATTTATGTATAATTTTTTGTACTTAAAAAAAATTGAAACAACTAATATAGTTTTGATCATTAATCACTGCCCAAGTCTTTTGAATGTAACATCTTAAAAAAATTTTATCTTCTTTCCAGAATCCAGAGGATCTAATATTTGCAACTTTTTTTAAAATCAGAAACGCATTTTCTTTTCAGCGTCTTCTTTTTGTTCCCAATTTCATCCATCATGTTCTTATAAAAACTTTATGAAAAAGCTTATTAAAGAAATAATTTTGTCTTACATTTTATATGCTTTCTTGTATCATAACACAAAACAAAATCCAAACAACTTCGAAATAGAAGAAAATGATCACGACGTAAGAAACTAGTGTTCAACTATGGGATCGGAATAGGATTGGGACGCACGTAATTGGTACGCTTAATTATCTAACGCCTTGTTCGAGTAATCGTGTTAATTTGAAAATAACTGTCGCATTATCTTAGAAGTGTTGTTAACCACTTAACAGTCTCTTTTTTCTGACATATTGTGTCAAAAAACAAGCATATTTTTAAAAATCAATTTTATTTTAAAATCGATTTTATAAACTCAAATCAACAGTCAAAACTATTATACGTGTTGAATTTATGAAATTATTATAATTTTTATTTACAATGAAAAAATTGCATTTTTACTTAAAGTTGGCTTTTTTCCGGTGAATTAAGCAAACTGGGAAAAACACTTTACAAAAATGGATGTTAAAAAAAGAGAATTCATCATTATACTTACATCTAATATCTTTTAAAATTCAGCTTTTGTATGATAAATTTTAAAACACGGTGACAAGCATAGACCAACATCACAGTCGGGACAAAAATATCTAGTTTCTTTTCTCACTCTTTTTCCGAAATCGTTTCTTTTAGAGCAACACACAAAGCACTGCCTTGTCGGTCTCAATTTTTTGTCGCTGGGACCAATCACTTCTAAAAAATGTCTTTCAGTCAATCGTAAGGGATTGGGCAAAATTCCTGGTCGTCCTTTTTTTTCATTTACAGTCCCGTGTCTTTCAATCAGGCGATCTATTATATCAAGTCTGAAATTCAAATGCGAGTATTTTCCTCCATGCTTCTGGTATAAAACAAATGCATTCCACAGCGATACATCTAAAAGGTGGAAGAATATTTTTTTGTAATATTTCTTTCCTCTTTTCTTTGTGACTGGATAATTGGTGAGATGCTGATCCATTCTATCTACACCTCCCATGATATTATTATATTCCATCACTACCTTTGGTTTCTTTCTGACTTCATTCTTGTAAGATGGCACTTCAATCATTATAGGGTTGTGTATTGTGGATAATAGAGATACAGCTTTCTTATCCATCCATTTGATTAGACAGACTTTTCCTCTTTGGTATGCACAGATTTCGCCTAATTTTAATTTTTTCTTCTGTAATTCTTTTGGGACGTCTTTTCTGGTAAGTTTGAGGGTTCCATATATATCTGTTCGACGGTTGATAAGGATATCTGCAAGTTCTGGTGATGTGTAATAGTTATCTGTCGTTAGGCAGTATCCTTTATTCAATAGTGGCTGCATAAGAGTCATCACTACTTGAGAGGACTTGCACAAATGCTGGTAATTATCATCAAAAAGTGTATTTTTCCCAGTGTATATAATAAGTTGATACACATAACCTGACTTCGATTCACATAAAATAAAACTTTTTATGCCGAATCGTGACCTCTTTAGAGGTATATACTGTTTCCAGTGTAATCTTCCCTTGTACAGCATCAAACTCTCATCGATTGTAACATCTCTTTCAGGTGTGATAGTTTCTCTGTAACGAGTATTCAAATGCTTGATGATCGGCCACAATTTCTGCAGTTTTGGACACTCATGTGTTTTAGCATCAAATTTGGTATCATCAGAAAAATGTAAATACCGGTGAATAAGATGAAAGCGTCGATAAGACATAATTTTTGTAAAAAATGGAGTTGATGTTGAATGTCTCTTACTCCAGTATTGCTCAACATCCGGCTTTTTCACAATTCCTTGCAAAATATTCAAAGCAAGAAACACTTGAATTTCGTTCTTCGTTGTTGGTTCCCATTTTTTTGCTCTGCTTTTCCTTCGCAGATTACTATTCCGAATGGTCCGATCTGCATATTTATTGGTTTCAGAAACTATAATTTCAAGAAGATTATCATCAAAGAAAATATCAAGAAATTGTAGAGTTCCATTACTTAGATCAATATTCAAATGAACAGCTGGATTTGCTGTGAAAGGAAATCGCGGTGGAGGTGAAGGAGGATTAGTAATATCTAGTTCACAAAAGTTTCGAACTTGAGTTAGGTCATCCGAACTTTCCGTTTCCTCATCACTAGAACAGTCCGAAAAAGAACTTTCATAACTTCCAGAATCATTTAGAGAACTTTCAGATTCACTGTCTGATCCACTATAAGAGTTATCATCTGTTATGAGCTGTTCATTATCACTCATTCTTCTTTATTTCAGCTTCAAAAGAAACAGAATTTGCAGCAAGCTGTACGATAAACAGATTGATTGAAAACAAAATTCGCAACTCTTTCCCGCGTAAAAGAAAAACAGTAAAAAATAAACTAGAAACCAGATTTGCAATCAGATCTTTACTGGACTACTAGAGCCATCTGTTAGAAGCATTGCAAACTAATCAAGCAAAAAGATCGGGAGAATCAGAGGATTAGAGCAGAAAAATACGTCGCCCGAGCGGCGTTCGGGCAAAACAGGAAAGTCCCACTTCCAAGCGCCCGAGCGCCGTTCGGGCAAAACTGGGAAGTGGTTAAAGTCCGTGTTGTAAGAAATAGTGTGACATGAGAATTAACTATATCAGAAACATACAATAAAACAGTTGATTTTAATTTTAGCTCTCATGTTTGAGTAACATTTAACTTCAACATCAAAGGCAGATTTTTAGAAGATCTATACTTATAAAAGGCAATGTTTGTGTGTGTGTTTGTCTGCGATGTCCTGACGAATCTATCGCACTTGCAGCCATGAAATTTGGCACACAGGTAGTCATAATAGTGACTGAATGCACCTTGAAGCCGAAATTTTGAAATTTAATGTAGAAAATTTTTTATTTAATATTTTGTGTTGTTTTAGGTGATTTTTCGCACTCATTTCTCAATAGCATTGCTTCTAATAATTGTACGAAACAGCATTTACACCATCGGAAAGAACAAACGATTTCCGTTCTAACGAAGTTATTTCCATACATTAACGTAATTTACTGAATTTTGAGAAATTTTTGAAAAATAGTCACTTTTATGGTAATTTTTAATAAAGTTTACTTTAAATTATAGCATCTGACGTTCTAACATCGCTATAATTTATTTTTTTCAGCTTATAAATGGAACATTTATGTCGGATTTAAAACAAGAACTGTTAAAATATCTTTTTTCGTTTTTTTTAAATTAATTTTTCCCAGATCGGTTCAAACAGTTTTTTCGTAGCGAGATTTAACAGCGAGAGCTTCCCCAGACCATCCCAGAATGCATTGTTGCAACGTGACCTTCTTCACGGCAGGTGACGTCATTCGCATACAAAAATAAGCGGGAATATCAATAATGTGTATTTTTTGTTTTGATTTTGTTTTCAAAACTTTTTCGTGCCATTGTAGGCGTTTTTTTCACCCACTTTTTTGAAGTCCTGATTCCACGGACAACTTCTAACTATATTTCACTTCTCCAATGTCATCCGAACGAAATCATTAAATACCCCCCACCCATATACAAATATCAAATGGCTAATCCTGACATTAGATGTTTTCATACTTCTCGTCATTATTTAGGAACGCTTTCACTGGAAGACTGATACTCACTGATTACCCAATATGTTCTCTCTGGTTTGAATACGAATTGTTTTCATAAAATTATTTTGAAACATTGTTCCATATCTGGTGGTTTGTGATTGGGCAGTACATTCTGGATATATTGGGTAGTTATGACGTGAAATAACTTCTCATGGTTTGTATTCTCAAGGTCATATTTATTGGCATTTTTGATACAATTGTTAAAAGAAATCCTGTTTCGTCACGGTATAAATCATTCCTATTTATATAATTTTAAATTATCAGTAACTTTTCAAACTCGTAAAGTTTCAAGTGAATGAAGAATGTCAAGTATCTGCTCGAAATTAACATCAGAATACTTCTAATTAAATTATTTCCATATCTTACGTAAAAAGTTTTGATAAAATATTGAATTAAGATTACTTAAAAATTTTACTTCTTATTGATTGGCTTTCTTGACAAACCTTTTTATTTGAATTTATAATCTCCGCTTTAGAGTGTAGATCTCATAGGATTCTATTCCAATATGATAAGGAATAAGATGTAAATAAGAAGATAATTGAAGAGAGGATGACTAATATACAATTCTCCAAATTTTTACATTTCACCAAATTGAAGTTGTTTGAACCAGAGAAGAATTTTATAATTAATTAAATCTTTAATTATAGAATAAATAATTGCGGTTAGCTTAGTCTCTAATGTTTAATATGTGATAATTATTTAAATATTTTAAATGTACTCGAAGGAAATCGACACTATTTGCTCTAAGATCAGGAAACAAAATCGCTGATTCTCGGACGAGTTTGTATCAAACAGACTGTACTTATAAAATTTTCATTTTAAAGCGAGGTTTTGGAAAGACAAAATTGTAAGTGAGCGATTCTTCGTTATTACAACATCGGCTCTTTGTATATGTCGTAGTAAAATAATACATAATAATACATATACATATAATAATACATAGTTATACATATATGTGCATAGTAATACATATATAATACATAGTATACAAAAATATATATATAATAATAATTGTAAAATAATACATAATAATACAGCTATATAATTAAGTACTTTGAAGAAAATTCATTTTCCTCATAAATTGCAAGCTTTAAGGGTTAATGTTGCATGAGTTTTAAATTCAAACTCATGCAA
>BGPR01025683.1:0-22157 GCA_013235015.1 Araneus ventricosus
CTAAAAATTGTAAAAAAATGCTTTTCTTTCTGGATTGATTTTTTTTTCGTTAAATATGTCCATCATGTCCTCAATGTTCGTAACTGAATTATTTTTAAGGCTTTTAATTCATTCGAAGACTTTACTACTATGCAACATATTCAATATAAAACGTAATAATACTTTTCCACATCTTAAAAAAATCTTTGAAACACGCTCGATTTGAAATGAATTGTTTATTTTGAAGCTATATTGTACAGTTTTTAAAACTGTTCTTATACTGTTCGTTTATTAAAACTACTTACAATTTTTTTGAAATCGTCATTTTAAACATTACTAAATAAATTATAATTATTATTACTTTATTTATCAGAATAACTTAAAGTTGATTTGTGGATTTTGTATTATTTATCAAAACTGTTAACTATTAAAAATAAATCTTTATTGTCATTTTTGGTTTCAAAATTCTCGTTTTCTTTTGCTATACTCTCGTTTAGACTCAGTTATTCTTAATTCGATTTTTTGAATCAATAGAATTTTTGTTGTAGCCCCGTCAGCTTTGAGTTGTAAAGTTCCCTTGTACTATATAACATAGCCATCAAAAATCCAAAATAAACATCACCGACAGCTAGAGAAGAACATCAGATGCTCTTGGCAAAATGTAATACAAAGTTTGGTTGGATCGCGGATTAGTAAGCAAAACAAGCTACCACCACAGCAGAACCTGGCAAGTATAACATCCCGAAAACCCTCAAACATCTAATAAACACACGCAAAGCCTGGATGATGGAAAAGTGGCAGATCTTTTAGAACAATTCCACAGAAGGCGGAACCACGCACGCGGCTATTTCAAGGGTCTCAACAAACCGCAGGCTGGGAGAAATATTTCATACAATTCATTACCGGATATGGCCCATCCTTAGCCTATTTCCAGATTCGGTAAATAAGCTACAAATTGCTCCTCTTGCAGGGAAACAGGAGACACTATGCAACTACCTGCCTGCTCACATTTTTGTGGCAAGCGACAAAACCGACTGACAATAACCTCCCACTTTGGCTCAAAAACCTAATTAAAATAAAAGGCTCTATGATCAAAACAATTCAGTTATGGAAATTCGCTAGAGAAAATGCCAACCTCCTAAATATGTTTCATGACTTAATAGAAGAAGACTCTTCAGAAAACGAAAATTCTTCTCTCAGACCACATGCAGTGCAATATAACCTTCGCCAAAGTTACCTTCCGCGATAGAAACAATCAAGATCTAACCAACCCACAAGTAACGACATCTACATAAGTTTTCTTTCCCTTTATGGACTTTTGCCACGAAACATTTTTCTGCGTGACGTAACCAATCCACAAGTAATGACATCTACGTGGATCTCCTCTCCTCCGCTAATATGGACTCCTTCTTGCAGTTTTTCCCATTTGCAATCAAGAACATTCCTTTACCGCCAGTGAAACAATCTTTTTTTCTTTTCCTCACTCCTCTATTTCTTTCAGGCAGAAGAACCGCAAATGCGATCTTGAAAACCAAGGTGCAGGACACAAGGACAATGTTTACACCATATTTTTTACTTTCTCGTATGCGAAGTATACAAAGAGAAAGCATTGTAATCGTCAAAAAATTCGAACTCGAGATTTTGACGAATCTCCACTTTTTAGACCTCCCTGAGTCCGAAAAACACAATTTTGGAATTATGTCTGTCTGTGTGCCTCTGAACATGATAACTCGAAAGCTATTAGAGATACAGGGATGAAATGTGGTATGTGATCTTGACACACAATTTGTAGGTTTCTGTCAAATTTTGGACAAAATCCTTCTAAGTCTAAGGAAGTCTGTCTGTCCGCGTTTATGTGAACACTATAACTCAAAAACTTGAACAGCTAGACGGATAAAATTTTGTACATAGTTTTATCATCATGAATGTAGGTCTGTATCAAAGTTTGGACCAAATCCGTCGAAGGGCTGATGGTTTGTCGGACTGTATAATTGCATATTTGTAAAAATTATATCTCCTAAACCCTTTGGTTTAGATAAATAAACCAGCGGGAGTGGTCTCTCCTAAACTTTCTCGTATACTTCCTAAAAAGGTGTCACTTTTTCCTTTAATTAGGGTTGCCATACGTCCCGTATACTATTCGTCCCGTTTGCTTCCTAAACTCTGAGTCATTATAATTTTAAAACGACTTGCGCCCATTTTTACGATTATGTGTAAAAGGAAAATGATAAAAATTAAAAAAGTAAAATCAGCTTTAAAGTGTGACTGGGTTAAAAAGGATTATTTTCTCATCTTTTTTCATTATTCTACGCTTTCATTTTATTAGATTGCTTAAACTTTATCGATTTTTTTATCAGAGAAAAATAAGCTATTACGTACCAACTATTTTCATGTTTTATTTGTTGAGCACCTAAATACCCCCGGGTCAATGCTTGGCAATTATGGCAACCCTATCTCTCCGCGCGTAGATAAAAAAAATCGAACCTAATAAAACCCAGAATGTAATCCTTAGTTTCCTTCAGAGCGCGCCAAGCCCACACTCGCCAAGGCGGAAATAGCCTCGCGTCAAACACCGAGAGCCAAATACGTGCGGTCATGCGTTCGCGGACGGACAGACTTCCCATGGACGGATTTTGTCCTAAATTTGAAAGAAGCTTACAAATTATGCGTCAAGTTCACATACCAAATTTCATCCCTGTATCTCTAATAGTTTTCGAGTTATCGTGTTTACAGACATACAGGCAGACATAATTCCAAAATTGTGTTTTTCGGGTTCAGGGAGGTCTAAAACCAGTGACGGTTTTCCGCACAGGCGTTAGAGACGACCGCCTCGTGCTTCGAGACTCTAGGGGGCCTCAAAATCTATGCAACATACATCGCAGTTCTCAGCCGGTGTCAAATTTACGATTTTGCAGACTTAATTCAATTCACAGAATAGTTTCTCCCTCTTCTCTTTAAAACAATAAAGGAGTGAATGAAAACAGTGGGAATCGAAGCATTGGGAGGAAATAAGCCCTATCGCCAGTGGCAGACTGGCGAGATTCTCCGATACCAAGTGGCCCCCTTAAACATAAGACAATTTGGGCTCCCAGGAAGTCTGTGTGTGTGTGAGAGAGAGAGAGAGAGAGAAAGAAAAGGAAGGAAGAACTTTCCCTATACAGTAAGCTTTTCTAAAGCAAATGAATAAGATAACCCTATACAACGTTCTACATCCGTTTTGGGGATTTACTGCCGTCGAAATTCGACCATCCACATTTACCGATGTTTCTTCAAAACGTTGAAACCGATCTAGAAACCCTCGAGCAACCCTCCGACTGATTGAACAGGACACCTCATCTGTGCAAAGTCCAGCCGCAATACTCATTTAGACTTTTACATTGGTATCGGAAGCCACCGGAGAGACTGAAGGGATTGCATCCCTTTGTGTGAAAAGGGTGCAGTTCTTGTGAGTATCTGTAGTTTCATTTTACTGTCATAAATCTGACAAACAAGGGAATTCGTCTATCTTTAAAAGAAACGGTTTTCTTGGCTGGAAACTGTTACTAGAGAGGAAGGGGGCAAGAAATTGTGCCCATTGAAGAAACCAACTGACCTCTTTGAAAAGGCGACACTCACGCTTTTCTTTAAGTGTTTTGAGGGGCGTTTATATAGCCCTTTTTTCAACGTTTAAAACAGTAAAGGGGCTTCAGTCTTATTGGTCTTTCTTTCGTGGAAAATGATTGGAGAGAAAAGTGGTGCTTTTTTGTTTTTAGTGAGAAGAAAGTAGGACATGCGAAACGCATCTTGTAAAAAGAAAGGAAAAATTATTTTTTTCTTTCTCAGAGAGAACTTATAGTGTCTTGAGATGGAAGTGTCAAATGATCCATTCTCGACTACCACATATGAAAGCAATATGAACACAAAAGAAGGTGAGTACCTACAATTTCTATTTATAACTTAAAAATTGAAAGAATAAAAATATAATTTGTATGCAATTCCAGATACTTTTGTAGATGTTGCCCACTCGTATGACGCTTGGTTGAAAAGTAACTACAGTAATGAGAATAGTATAAAATAATTCTGTCATAAAACATTAAAATATTTACCTGATTCGCAGCGATCAAAATGCAAAAATGTATCAAATTTCAATGCGAATGCTGCTATTTATTTAAACACTAAAGAATTTTTATTCGGTGTATGTTTATTTAACACTAAAACTCGTTTCGGAATTGCCACGATATGCCATCAGCATTACACGACGTTGCGATTATAAAGTGATGATTTTAATTCATAATTAGGGAAAATAGCCTTTTTTTAGTTCTTTTTCTTACCAAATGTAAAAATGAATACTGTAACCTAAACTCTTTTTAGCAGATTTTTCGTAATTCGCTCAGAAATTTTAATTCGGAGGTTCAAGTGAAAAGATTGATTATATATATATTTTTAAAGATAAAAGATTTTTGAAGAAAAAAGAAATTTCTTACTAAAAAAATTGAAATTTTTTTTTGTAAGAAACAAACTTTAAGAAATTAAATATTTTATAACCCATTGCATCTCGAATCTTTTATACCGCGTATGTCAATTCGAATCTCTTTAACATAAAACTTTTGAAATTGATTTAATTATCGAACTTCTACACAAGATTTGCATGCCTTTGTTGTGTGATATGGCGATTCAGAAAATGTTTTACTGCATTCCTCAGGGTATCTCTTTAATTTATCTCAAATCATTTCATGCATAGATTTATTTCTAAATACATTTAAATCTTGAGGAAGTAAATGATTTCGTAAATTATGTTTTTAAATAACGTTGATTTTTAAATTATAAAAAAGTTAAAGCACTTGTATACAAATTTATAAAATTTGTCTAACGCTATGTTATGTTTGCTCGCTATTATAACCGGTATTTTATGATTCATTATTATAATAAATAAGCTAATTTTTATTATAAATATAATAAAATCATCAAAAACAAAATCAAAATTATTAAGAAATAAAGTTTCGTTCAAAATAAAAGACTACAATAAAGCAGAAAAGCATTCTTGTTGTCTTTTATTTTGAATCCACTCAGGTTGAGTGACGCCTTGAGAAAGTTCATCTTGTCTATTCTTTAATCCTTTACTTTGTTCAATCTTTATTTCTTAATAATTTTTATTTTGTTTCTTGATGATTTTATTGTTTGCTCATTGTTTTCATGGTTGCTTGCTGCATTCGCGAACTCCGGAAACATAAGTTATACATTTTTCTTTCCAATTTTATTCATTGAATTTTAAGGTTTACTTTTATCATCGTTATTTTATTTGCTTATTATAAATATGTTATGTGAAAACAATAATACCTAATTGAAGCAAGATACATGATTAAAAAATTCAAATCTGAATGTTTTATTGAACAAAGAAATAATTACAAAATAAAACTGTGGGTAATGTCGTTTTAATATAAAGATTATAGAAATAAAAGTACATCAAAAACATTTAAAACAGCGAGGGGAAAAACATTTAAAAGTTATATTGTAATTTTGTAAAACATTCTTCTATTTCGGCCTTGAAAGTTATTTTTTAAAAAAGTGAATGGCTAATATTTTCTTTTCATTTTCCTTTTGCTAAATTTATTAAATTTAAAATACATTGACAACATTTTCCATCTGAATAGAAGAAGTAAGATTTCATATTGATCATCCCTAATTCATCCGTGCTCAACATTCAAATAAATCGATGCTTTTAAAACAGCTTTATCGCAGAAAACGTCAAAAGAAATGTTGCCGGAGTAGTTTCTTTTTCTGGTCGTGCTGCATACCGGATCAACAGCATACTCTATATAACAATAATTCAATAAACAATAATGCAACTGTTGGGAAATACTGAATCAGCAATCTGATTCTCTCCTACATTAGTTTATTCATACATTTATACGTAATAATCGCTGGAATTGTTTTTAAAAATGAATGATTATTTAATAGCCTAAATATTCATAATCCAGTGACAAAACTGAATAAATATAAAAATTAGTTTGGTTAAAGCGGTGCTTTTAAATTTAAATAATCTATTTAAAATATGGATGTAAGTTTTTTAAGTTTTCGGTGATTTTTAGTTTTCTTAAGGCAGGGTTTACTGATACTTGAGTTTTTCGAATTTTTTTATCTCAAAAGTTAAAATTTGTGAGCTGAATGATGATTATTTTATGCTTACGGAAACCTTATTTATATAGTCCTTTCTCAATATCAATTCAGGAAACAAGAAGAAAAGATTTCAGTCAGGTGCTGAAAAGCGTAAAAAACAAAAGGGAAAGAAAAAAGTACAGAAAAACAAAGAAAGTTTTTATCTACTTTTGTGGTACAGTCAACTTCTAATGCAGAAGAAAGTTCAACTCCCGTTCATGAAGATAAAATACTTTGCATCCAGACACTGAAGCAGAAACTGTGAGCGTAGAAGTTAGTAATGAAAATGAATTTCAGGTGGAAAATATAACTTCGAAGAATGACGGATGCAATATTAAACACGTGGACGCCGCTGATAATTCTAAAATAATAGAAAATGTAAATGTCTCTGATAATTTTCTGAATGATATTGCTCTATGGCCCCATTCTATATCTGGTGCTGCAAGAGATCATTATTTATTAAACAGGCCTGTAGGAAATATTAAAATTCTTAAAAGTTGAATATACTGACCGAAACAAGATATACCATAGAAATCTATCAGAATCTAATTTCTACTGTTTCAAAGCTAATGGAAAAAAGGAAAAACGCGATTGGCTGAAATTTTCAGAGACAACTAAATGTATATATTGCTTTGTGTGCAAATTGTTTTCTACGTCAAATATTCAAACAAAATTTATAACAGGTTACAACGATTGGAAGAATTTGGAACGATCTCTAAAAGAACACGAATCTTCCCATTTTCATATCGAAGCAATGTTCGTTTTGAAGAAGCGTTCGGTGATTTTGGGACGCATTGATACTCAGCTAGCCAAACAATTGCATGAACAACAAAATTACTGGCGAGAAGTTCTGAAGCGAATTGTTGCCGCTGTGAAATTATTGGCTAGTTTGGGCATTGTATTTCGAGGACACAGGGAAAATGTTGATTCCAAACGAAGAGACAACTTCTTGAGCTGCATTCAGTATCTCTCTGAATTTGATAGTTTCGTAAAGAATCACTTAGAAAGATACGACAATGCAGGTTCGGGAAATGTGAGTTATTTATCACATTCTGTTTGTGACGAATTCATAGCTCTAATGGCAAATGAGGTAAAACAACATTTAATTGCTGTCCTTAACTTTAAAATTGTTTTGGGATCTTCTGCCTTAGTGTTTGGTTTTAACCGTCGATGGAGATATAAATTTACTCTTCAAATTGGCTGCATTCATATCCTGTGCTTTAAACATACGTATTAAATTTGTCAATCACCATGTGTAATAATTTTTATTCTCTTATATGTTAAGAATTTAGTGACTATTATCTCTTTAACCAGGGAGTTCTTTAAATTAGCCCATTCTAGTAGTGTTTAAATGTCACGTGATTTTACCATATGACAAAGTAATGTTCCCACAATTATATTGTAACCTAGATTAAATAAATTAATTTTTAAATCTAGAGTCTATCTTCGTTCGTGTCAATTGTCAATTTCTTGTTAGTGTTTCAAGTAGGCTGGCTTAATGTTATCTAGGAGATATTTGCACTACTGGGATGCTTACTTCTTTATGACTCCTACCTGGTAGAATGATTATGTGTTGGGATATTAAAAAAAACATTGACCAATATACTGACCACTAAATCTAGCATACCCTTTTCAGTAGAATGATAAAACCTTGATATATAAAAAAATTAAATGTCATGAAAAAAGAATCATGGCATAAATATTGCAATGTGTCGAAACAATAAAGTCATTGGCCATCTCTGTATTGATCAATACGTAATATTTCATTACTTTTGTAACATTAACGTAAAGGAATCTACCGTTGCTTTCCAGCTTGCCGAAGGGGATTTTTTAAAAGTTTTTTCCATTTCTGAAAAGGATTTTGCAAAGTAGTTGCTGTTAAGGCGCATTGATACACATAGAAGATGCGTATCAATGTGCCTCGGAATCAACTGTATCAATCTGCCCCAAGAGACTTTTTTACCTAAAACAAGTGCTCACGCAAAATCAACGCTAAAAGACTTCAAAACTTAATAGAGTTCAGAAAAATAAATGTTTTTTCCTACCTTTGGAGTAGATTCCCTGGCAGGAAAATGTTATTAGTGAAAGAAATCACACAACACGTTCGTAGAGTAAAATTTACTTAGACGAGAAGATTAGCGGTTTGATTCATATGTAAATTAATTTTTGACCTCACATGGCCTAAAAATATGCCGTGTACTAAGAGTTACAGTGGCATGTATATGAGGGGATATGAACATCTTGAGCCATTCCAATCATCAAAATTTATGGACTGTATCAATGTTCTCTCGTTTCAATCTACCCCATTCAACCTACAAATGTTCGTAGTACTAGTTGCTGTACTATGTAACACAACATTACAAATATATTCGAAATCCTCTTACCATCCACCCTTTTAAGAGTGTTATCGATGTCGGGGCCAGTTTCACTGGTCGTTCCCGCTCTGCCGGTCTTCCGAACCCAGTTGTAGAGATCTGGGCCGTCTTTCCAAGTGCACTTGTCTTCTTCGAAATCACAAAAGCCTGAAATTGGAAGGAGATTTCTTGAATCAATCCGATATTGGGTGATAAATCAATAATTCTCTCTTCATTTTCAAATAACACAAATGAAGGGGTGAGTGGATGAAGAGGGTACGTGATATTTTTATACAAATTGAGTTATTTTCAGGGATGAAGGAGGTATGTGTTGGCCTGTTTTTCGGTACTTAAAGCAACTCTCTAGGAGCATTTTTAAGCTAGATACTAGTGTAATGAAGGAAGTGTGTGACAACAACAAAGCATATTTCTGATGAAAGATGGATGTATGCAACATAAAATACCACATACCTCCTTCCTCCTTTAGTCATTTATTTTTTACTAAATATATCTCTAGTGGATAAAGGAGGTATGTAATGTAAAATACCACAAACCTCCTTCTTCCACTTAATAATTTCGGCAAATTCCTGCTCAGGCCAAAAAAATTTTTTTTGATGATTTTTTTGTATTAATATCTTGTACAAAAAATGTCAATTTAAGACAATGTACCACGAGTTCCCAGAAGTAGGCCATTCATACTTAGATTCGGATCGGGATTTTGGCCGAATAGAGAAAAATTTAAGAAAACACCATATTTTTGTACTCCTCAAAAATATCGTGAAATACTTGCCTCTTATAGTAAAAAAATATGGTTATTGATATGGAACACCTTTCAGAGATACTGAGGATCTCCCCAAAAAGATGAAACTTTTTAACAGGAAAAAAGATCTCCTGAATGAAAAAGTACATTTCAGTGATGGAATTAAATGGATTCGTGTGTTTACTTTTGGGTCATACCTTTCCAAAGAGAACTTTGATCGCTATACTCTCTTTAGAGAGGTAAATATTAATAAAGATATTCATAATATTTGAAAAAGAAATTTTCCCTGATCGATGACTTCGACATCCTGAGACTCATCAGGAAAATTGGCACACTGTCTAAGGAAAAAATTGAAAAACCTTAAGGAACAGTGTGCTTCGCTCCAGACCAACAAAAGTGGTTCGATGAGCAGGTTTTGCATGGAAATCGGGTTAATGAGATAATATGAACAATAATTTTATTGAAAGCTTCTTGTATAATACAAACTGTTACTTTTATTAAGATAAGAACAATTTTCTTCATACGCTATTTTGATATGTTATATAATAGAATAAAATTACTTTCTAACGTACAAACGATACTTTTATAAAACAATAATTTTTTTTATTGCGTAGTAATAACCCCATATATTTTATAAAATGATAAAAAAAAATGCAAACTTTGTGAGTGGAAGAAGGTGGTATGTATTATTGAAAGCTTCTTGCCTAATACAAACTGTTACTTTTATTAAAATAAGAACAATTTTCTTCATATGTTATTTTGATATGTTATATAACAGAATAAAATTACTTTCTAATGTACAAACAGTATTTCTATAAAATAATAAATTTTTTTATTGCGTAGTCATAACTCCATACATTTTATAAAATGATAAAAAAATGCAAAGTTTGTGAGTGGAAGAAGATGGTATGTACAATATATATTTTATTTTTATTTTTTTAACTCATATTAAAACAAAATTCATACTGAATAAAATTTTTACCTCTTATAGGAACAGTATATTTTACTAAGAACTTAAAAAAATATTAACAAAAAAGTACCACGATGACAACTTTAAGGCTAAATATCTCAGAACACACTTGCTGTTACATACCTCCTTCATCCACTCGCCTCTTCAAATGTCTCTCTGATTCTTTACCTAAATATTTTCTGATAGTCATTGGATCTTGGGTTACAGTAGGTTCGAATTTTTTTATCCACGCGGGGGAGGGGAAAAGCACTTTTTTTGGGAAGTGTACGAGAAAGTTTAGGGGAGGCCACTCCCGCTGGTTACTTTCTCGTATACGAAGTATACAAAGAGAAAGTATTGTATTCGTCAAAAAATTCGAACTCGAGATTTTGACGAATCTCCACGTTTTACACCTCCCTCAGTCCGAAAAACACAATTTTGGAATCATGTCTGTGAACACGATAACTCGAAAATTATTAGAGCTATGGGGATGAAATTTGGTATGTTGTCTTTAAACATAATTTGTAGGTTTCTATCAAATTTTGGACAAAATCCGTCAAAGGGAAGTCTGTCTGTCTGTATGTCCGCGTTCATGTGAACGCTATAACTCAAAAACTTGAAAAGCTAGATGGATAAAATTTCATACACAGTTTTATCGCCATGAATGTACGTTCCGCTCAAGCTGGTTTTGGAATTTTTAAATAACTTTAAATATTTTTATATTTAATGGATAACTAATAACATCTTTTCTTCAAATAGGTAAGCATTTTAACAAATTAATTTTAATACAAAATTTGAGCTCGAAATTTGTTTTTCAGTTCCGTTTTCTGTATTCCTTACTACATTTAAAAAATTAATAATAAAATGACAGTATATTAGAGAAATAAAATAATTTTCTTATTAATTACTGAGAAAAATGTTATAGTATAACTAATATCAACAGAAGCGTAAGCAAATACTATTTATTAGTATCATTAAAAATTACTTAAAAATAAAATCCATTTGTGTTTTGTTTTCAGTGAAAGAACAAAAAATTAACCTTGATGCTTGTACGATCATTAAAAAATTTTGTATCCATTGAAATCGAAACAGCTACATGTAATCCTATCCCAATTCATATTATGTGAGTCAGAAAATTTTTTTAATGTTAGAAAGCTCAGTTCAAGTTTTGATGTATTATGTAGTAACGGGAATTGCCAAGAGGAGGAAAAAAATGATTAATTTATTCTATTATAGCAATCTAAAGGTGGACTGCGATAATTTAAATTGGTAATATGCTTATCAATATTCAGTAAGAAATTATGTTCCTTTGAACGAACCGTGTTTTATTCAAAATCGAGACTTCTTAAACTATGAATCATGATTCCAAATAGAAAGGTACAGAATATTAGGTTTCACGAAAATTTTGAAAACATATTTGTATCACGAAAAATTTCTCTTATGTATTTCATCAGCATTTATAACTAAAAATCATCAAAAAAATCTTGTATTGTAAGAAATTCCGTTGCTATAAAAAAAAGCCTTTTCAATTAAATTTTTATTTATCACTAGCTGTTACCTGCGACTTCGTGCGCGAAGAATTTGAATTGTTACTTTTTTAAAATTAACGAATGTAAATGTTTCATTATATGTAGAAAGAGGAAATTAAAAGTTCTGATGGTTGATAATACATAATTGGACGACTAACAGGAGTGTACTGTACATGTGTCTGCTGTTACAGTTAGGTAAATTGCTTATATATGACAACACACTTTTGTATACGACGTTTTTTGTTTCAAGTTTTTTGCACCGATTTAGAGGTTTAGTGGGCTGGACACACGGGAACATGCCACACATAGTTACCAACGGAAAAAATATGATTTTTACAAATGTACGCCTGCCCCTTTGAGTGTCTGACCCTGAGCCTGTCAAATGCTAATTTTAAAGGGAATTGTTACCTTTTGAACTGGAAGAGTAAATCCTTCGGTATTATCCGAATGCGTAGAATTTAGCACTCTCACCTCTCGCTATGCCAGTTATATCAGTAGCTTGCACGACTTTTGGTCCTAGTGTGTAATTTGAAACTGTGTGCCATTGCGCAGTCTCGGTACATCGAGGTTACGTATGAATAGTTCTGGCACACCGAATTTTAATCTCAGCTTGTCGAAAGGTATCCCTGACAATTCTATGGGGTTGAAGAACTCTACAGGATATGATTTTACTTGTTATTGCCCATTACCGTATCTACAGATAGATATTCTGTAATACATCCCTCCATTTGTGAAGCATTTTTTTTTATTTATCTGACCTAAACTTTCATTAGTCAGTGCCAAAATTATCCAATCAACAAACAATCTATTCCTCTTATCAGCTTATAGGGAAGCATTATCAGTTCCTCTGTACTGCGAACAATTTTAAAAAAGTCTGAATTTAATACACTGTTTGAATCTCTAGCATTCGCCAAATCTATTTGGCAACTGTATCAAGCGCCAAGTTCGAATCAGTTCTTTCTTTAGTAAACAAAACCTTGAATTCCGTGTTCATTGGGTTTATGCAATCCTTTCTTTTTAAATCGGTTGAAAAAAGCTCTTAAAGCATTAAAATTCGAAATGGAACTATTGTAATTAGCTAAATCGTTTGGTTTAGAATTTAACCGCCAGGGATTATCCAAATAGTTTGGTTACAAATTTAACAGCCAAACAAATCTTGGATGTCGATAAAAAGAGGAATAAAGAATTATTTTGGCACTTTTTCCACTAAATTAGGCTCTTATTTTAAGTAAACATTGAACGATATTTTCCTTTAGTTAAAATTAACTTTAGTTTTTAAATTTTAATCCAAAAACTCTTGAAACTATATCATATCTATCATTGGTTTTCTGTCCTGGCGTCTATTTTTCAGTTATCATTCCACAAATTAATTATTTATTTCTTTTCTCAGCAAGGTCACGTGATGCTTGACTTTAAAAATAAGTCATTTCAAATGCTTGCAATTTTCTGAAGGATCACGTGTCATTTCATTTTGTTTACGCATTTCTTAAGGATCACGTGACAGTTGATTGAAAAATAAAGTAGTAATCTTCAACGCAAATCGCTTGTTAATTATTTAATTGTTATCTGTATTCAAAAATAATGAATTTAACATGATTTCACCTACCCTATGTCCGATCCTGGGTTTCAATCTACAACTCGGCCAATTTTCATCCAAATCGGTTTGGTAGTTTTGCCGTAAATGCGTAGCAAACAGACATACTTTCGCATTTATTATATTATATGGATATTAATAAAAATAAGCAAAATTTTCAGAAATAAAGGTGAATTAGTTCAAAGTCTAGCCGTTGCCTAGCAACGGAGTAGCTATAAATCTTCGTTATTTCAAAATCGTCTGCACGTATTTGAAAATTATGGAACTTTTAAAAATTAATAACAATCGAAGGGAAAATGTCGCAGAAATAAAATTGGTATCATTGAAACGGTAAAAATTTGAACTTTAAGATGGTATAAATATATTTTTTGTCGGGCAATTTGCTCCGAGGCGGAAAAACGGTTTCGGTTAATTTCTAATTAACTGACTGTTTAATTAACTTTGGGACTTAGAAAAGTTCATAAATGTCTTCCCATTGTCTTAAATAATAAGTGTACAAAATTTGGTTGAAAACCGTCCATTGGTTTAGGAGATGTGGAACATAGCCACATACATACCCACATACACACATACCCACAATGACTTTTATTTATATTAAGATCAATTATCTTTCATTTCTTTACTTCTTTTCAAAGTTTTAGCACCCGAAAAAAAATTCCGCTCGAGAAAACGTTTAAAACTCCTTTTCAAACACTTCGGGAGCTGTCGACTTCGACAGTACCCTTTCAGCTTAAAATTATGGTAGAGAAAGGTAGGAAAAGCCTGCGCTGGGTGACTGCGCATGCGCGCAGGCCGATTTCGGTGCTGCAGGGATCCATAGTTCCCGTCTGAATTGGTATTTTCTCCTTTGCGCTTCTTCTTCGGGTAGTGAAAAAATAAGACAGGGAACTTCGTTTCCTGCGTAGGTTTTTCTTCGCGTTTCAGTTGAATATCGTAATCGTCTAATACAAAATTACGTTAACTTTTTTGATAAATTTAAATTTTAAATACGAAATAAAATAAAATGATTAAATTTAGACAACGGAAAAGGTTGAGGGTGCTGCAGTTCAGCAGTCCCTATGCACGAGCCGACCCTGAATACGAAAACTAGGGTTCGAAATCAGTTGTGGAGAATCGTGTAACATGCAATCAAGTAAAATACACGTTACACTGGAGATTCAGTCACGAGGGCATTTAGGGGACCAACAAAAATCTAATGAAGCCAAAAAAAGATTTCGGCTCACCCCGTCTCAAAGAAAGCTGATAATTATCTCCAAATTTTATCAATGGTTATGTTTAATATGCTCTTTATTTACATGCAATTTCTTAAAAATAGCATGGATATTCGGGAAGATATAAAGGTTTCTTTAAAAGATCCTAAATTTTCCTGCATGTGTTTTGCTTATAACATATAAAATTCGCATTCAAATTATACGAAACTTGCAGAACACTCGACAATACGTTAATGAAGTGTTGTATGAAACTTTGAAGTAAATACATTGAATATTAGAGGAAATATGAGTATTTGTACTAAATAATGTTTTACTGCGCATGTGCTAGATGTAGCGTAATTTTTCTTTTATAACTTCAAAGCCAGATATATAGAGCAATTTATATAAAAATTCCTATTTGAATCCAGTTAAAATTCAGAAAGATGTCGGCATTTAATTGAGGGGAGTTTAAATTTCTCTTTGAGACAAGCTAAGTGGTGAGGGGTTTTCCACAAATAGATAATTCCGAAACTTGAATCTCCTAACAGTAACATTAAATTTTAATAAAGTTGACTATCTCTAATACCCATGTACACTTATGAATTAAATATATTATTCAAATTACATTTCGTCGTTAACCATTCGAGGTTCAAGTTTATAAAATATCAGTTTGTGCAAGCACCTTCTCTACTTAGCTTCTCTTAAAGAGAAATCTAAATTCACCTCCCTTAAATGCCGACATCTTTCTCAATTTTAACGGAATTCAAATAGGATTTTTTTATATAAGTTGCTCTATATATCTGGCTTTGAAGTTATAAAAGAACAAGCGGGAGTGACCTCCTCGAAACTTTCTCGCATACGACCAGTAATGTAGGATCGATAAATACCCAGTGGGTAGGTATATATTTTTGGGGTATATACCCAAGGCCTGGGTATTTTGAGAAAAAAATTATGAATGGTGATTTACAATAAAACATATAAAATTTACGAATTCCCAAAAACTTGATGTTTTGCAGAAAAAAAGTGCATTTGACTCGCATAAAAATTGCGTATTTTCGCAATTTTTATGCGCGCCGAGTGTACCACAACTAATAAGATTTTGTTTAATGTTTTTTGAGTAAGAAATGTTATTATAGATACTACTATTTCCTTCGAGACCGCGCCAAGGCGAAAGGAAATCATACTGTAAACAACCGATTGGCGGCAGATTCCTGTCGCCAATACACAACAGCAATTGCAAGTTCAACCGAATATGCAATTTAAACGCCTTTCTTTTAGCCGATTGACACAAAAATGTAAAACAAATTTACAATTAAGGTTAGAAGGCCACATACCAAATTTCATTTGTCTAAGTAATTTTGTTAAGAAGTTACTGCATTCAAAAGTATGTGTTTATGCACACCGACAGACAGTCAACCTTTTAACGGATTTGGTCCAAAATTTGATTCAAAACTTCATTCCTGATGATAAAAGTGTGTACCAGATTTTATCCACCTAGCTATTCAAGTTTGTGAGTTATCGCATTCACATTAACACGGACATACAGACAGACTTCCCGTGCACGGATTTCTGTCCAAAATATGATAGAAACCTACAAATTGTGTGTCAAGATCACATACCAAATTTCATCCCCGTAGCTCTGATAGTTTTCGAGTTATCGTGTTCACAGACATACATAATTCGAAAAACTGTGTTTTTCGGGCTCGGGGAGGTCTAAAACGTAGAGATTCGTAAACATCTCGAGTTCAAATTTTTTGACAACTGCAATACTTTCTCTTTGTATACTTCGTATTAGAGTAAGTAAAAATTACGCTATGTTTCTCGCATGTGCAATTAAAAATTATTTACAAATACTCACATTTCCTCCAATAATCAACATATTTACTTCAAATTTTAATACAATACTTCTGTGACATATTGCCAAGTGTTCTGTAAGTTTCGCATAGTTTGAATGAATTCTCTGCATGTTTTAAGCACAAAACATGCAGGCAAATTTAGAATTTCTTAAAGAAACCTTTGTATCTTCCTGAATATCCATGCTGTTTTTACGAAATTGCATGTAAGCAATGAGCACATTAAACACAACCATTGATAAAATATGCAGATAATTATCAGCTTTCTTTGAGACGGGGTGAGCCGAAATCTCTTTTCCTCTTCATCAATTTCTGGTTGATCCCCTAAAGACCCCGTGACTGAATCTCTAGTATAAAATGTGTACGATACTCGATTGTATGTTTTGCGATTTTCCACAATTAATTTCGAACCATTGTTTTCGCATAAATTGCAAATTTATCGCATTTTGCGAAACAGTCCTTAATTTTTGCACGCCCAGAGTATAAAGTTTTTCTTAAAATATCGCAAAATTTTCCGTGTATTTTTTGTTTATAACAAACAGAATTTTCAACCGAATAATCCGAAATTTACAGAATAATCGGCAATATATTAATTATATTTAGTATTACAGTATAATAGTATTAAAATTTAAAGTAAATACTTTTAATATTAGAGGAAATTTGAGTATTTGTAGTAAATTATTTTTTACAGGATATGTGCGAAACGTAGCGTAATTTTTCTTTCGGGACTTCAAAGCCAAATATATAGAGCAACTTAAATAAAAATTTCAGTCAAATACGATTCAGAATTAGAGAGATATCGGTACTAAAGCGAGTAGAGTTTCTTTTGGTCTCTAAGAGAAACAAAATGATGATGGTTTTTCCACAAACTGATAATTTTTGAATTTGAAATTTCGATTGGCACTCGTCGAACTGTAATTTAAATTATGTATTTTATTTATAAGTATGAATGGCTATTCAGCATATTTAAATTCTTTAACTATTCGAAGATTCAAGTTAAAAAAATATCAGTTTGTGCAAAGCCCTGATCTTTTTGTTTCTCTTCGAAACCAAAAGAAATTCTCTCTCTGTAAAGCCAATTTTTTTTCTAAATCTATGGAATGGAATTTTTATATAAGCTGCCCTATGTGCATGGCTTCCAAATTATATAAAAAAGATGCTAAGTTTGTCACATGAGCAGTAAAAATTTATTTATTACAGACACTCATATATCTTCTAATATTCAAAGTATTTACTTAACGTTTTAACATAATGCTTCGCTTACATATTGCCACATATTCTGTAAGTGTCGTATAATTTGATTCAAAACTCCGCCCGTTATAAGTAAAAGACACGTTGAAAAGTTTGGGATTTTTTAAAGAAAACCTTTATATCTCCCCGAATATGTTTGCCATTTTTCCCAAAATGTATGGAAGCACCACTCACAGCCAGAGGCGGCCCGAGGCCCGGGCAACTGCCCGTGGCGCCAAATTCCGGATGGCGCTAAAGCTGGAACGTAGGGGAGAAAAAAAATGGTTTGATTGACATGAGATCTCCGGCGAAAGCAGCAAAAATTTTTCTTTCATTTTGGCGCCCTCTTCAGTTTTTCGTAAAGGCGCTCGGCTCAAGCCTGTGGAGAGGTCTCAAAATCTGTTCCACGGACATCAGGCCATAAAATTTGGTGGGTCATTCACAGGTCAGACTGTTCCCACTGACAACTCGATTCTGGGGATCGGGTTGACCATAGGTACGGTCCGGTCGACTGTGCCCCTTCCTCAACCCGCTTTCAAAATGGGCCCTTCCTGCTCTAATTTTCCTAGAATGACTTCCTTCCACACTCTACCTTCTTCATTTCGTGGCTTTCCCTTTGGTCCGAGAGGCTCGTTCCCCTTAACCGACTATTGTATTTCAGTTTTATGGTATAGTGGGCCGAAAAAATATTAAACCGGATAAAAATCTAACTTTTTCCCTGGTCTACACCATTTCTCATCGGATTCTTATTTCGACGAAACGTTTTGGCACACTGTGCTGAAAGAAAGACTGATGAATGTCACGCTTTATTTTTGTTCTGAATAATGTTATGAATATAAGTGTTGTGTATTTCGCTAAAATGTCTGAAAAAAGAAACAATCACGTACGTTTTATAAGAAAAGAAAGGCACGGATAGCAGCCACGAAAAGCAGGCGTCTGTTTTGAAAAAAAAATCATCAAAATAGAAAATATTTAATCCAGAGAAGGTCTTTAGAATCCAGTGAATTTTAAGAACGACCATATAACTTATAGTTCGAAACAAGAACAAAAAGTTCCTGTGAATTCAACACCACAGGTAATTTTGTTATAATGATTCTAGTACTATGTTATTTTAAAATTTTTAGAATTAAATATCTATTTGAAAAATATAAATATTCGATATTGAGAATACTAACATTGTCAATTATGCAAAAATTCTAAATATTAAAATGCCTTAAATGAAATTTTAGTTATTTTTTAAAAATTATATTTATACATTACTAAGCAGAAATCTTAAAAGTGCGCAATGGGTTAAGTTATAACAAAAGTTGTGTTGGTTTTGTTGGAACATTTTTGTCCGCCATTATAGCCCCTTAAAAGAACTTATAGGATTTTGGTAAGCTAGATAAGTACTGTTAACAAGTTAACTCGTTTACCAGGACCAAGTGCGAGAGCATGCAAAGCTGCAATTACTTGAACCAGAAGCAGTAGAACATTTGAAAAACGTTTTAAGTGACTGTGAAGAATCTAGCGATGAACAAGACGCCAAAACCAGTTTGCAAACCAAAAATATAGACAACAGTACTGAGAGTAATAACGTTTTTTGGATTTTAACATAAGTATTACTATTGAAATAATAATATTCAAATTGTTTTTTGAAAACCAATTTTGTACGTATAAAATTCCCATTACATTTCTTCCAATCATCAGAATGTGCTAAACGTTAGAAGAAAACTTGCAAAATTACAAATTATTTCACAGAAATTTTAATTTTTTTCACTTGATAAGTTTGTGATTTAAAAAAAATGCAACACGGCTAAAAAAAAGTAATAAATCCAAGTTTTATATCGATAAGCAAGATATATGATCAGGGCCGGATTATCAAATAGGCAAAGTAGGCAACTGCCTATCGGCCCTGCAACTTTGAGGAGGCCCCCGATATTATTATTTTTTTAAAATTATTTTCAGGGCTCCCATTTGATTTACAAGAAATGTGTTCTAGAACTTACTGGACTTAAAATCTATAGTGTCGTTTAAATTCAGAATATTACGCTTGGAATATTTTTAATGTTTTCGAATTTATTAGCAGATCAATAGGTCATATTTCAACAGTCCTGGGATACTTTGTATTAGAATATTCAAAATTCTATTAAAAAGATTTGAATTTTTTTAACCATTTTATTTAAAATTATTTTTAAATTCAAATTTTTTTATACTCGAGATTTAAAACATTTTTTTTCACTATTACCCTCAAATAAATGTTTTCTTTCAGTTTGTCATATCGTTTGCTGCTCAAAAACTGCTTATTTAGACATTAAATTTGAATCAGTAAAGTTAAAGTGGCTGGGGTCAAAAATTTACGTTGCCTATACTGCCTTCCTAAGCGTAAAAGGCGTGTCTCAATTTTTTTTTCAATCTTATATTTTTCCTACTTAGTAATGTTTATGAAATGCCCGACATTATTCCTAAGTAATAAGGCCGTATCTTATTAAAAAAAATAGCAGAAAGCCACTAAAGAATTAAGCGTATCTTATAAAATTAACGCAGTGGATTTTTCTGACTCTATAGGTAACTATTGCTACTGGCAAGAGAAGGTTTCGAAACTGAAACTGATTGAAACATATCTGCGATTTAGCACGTCGCAGGAGCGACTAGTTTGTTTGGAAACCATATCAATTGAACGGGACATTCTGAAGAACATTGATATTGAGAATATTGTGAAAGATTTTGCAGATAAAAAGGCAAGAAAAGTGTTCTATGTAGAGACTTTACAATATTGTAAAAAATCATATATTTTTAAAATAAATTTGTTCAATACATTATTTTAGTTTCTGTAAGACTTCCTCATATTCTTAAATATTTCTGAAATTAAAAAAAATTCTGACCATAACATTATAAAGTCATATTTACAGGTAAAACATGCATATTTCTAAATAAACTTTTGTTGGGCATTTAAAATACAGACAATATAGAATTTAAAAATTACGTTGGTTGGGGGGGGGGGCCCCAAATTGTTGTCTTGCCCTGTTGGTAAAATTACCTCGGGCCGCCTCTGCGTAAACAAAACCATTGACGAACGTTGCAAATCATTATCAGCGTTCCGTGAAATGGGGTGCACCTAAATTTTTTCCTTCTTCATCACTTTTAGGTCTATCCCCTAAATGCTCTCGCGATCAATCTTTACTGTAAAATGTGAATTCCCACGATTCTCCACAACTGATTGTGAACCATTCTATACATATTAACACAATTGTTTTTCATTTTACAAATTGTTCAATACCTTTGGCCAGAATATATTCCATTGAGTAGATATTTTTACTACCTTCATCGTTTTAAGAAAAGAAATGTACCTACCGGCTTCTGGGCAGTTTCCTGTTACAAGTTTTATATCATCGATAGCGAGCACAACATTTGCTTGAGAGTCTATGCCAGCAACAAATTGGAACTGAAAAACGAAAAACAAAAATGTCGGTACGTTTTATCTAGGACAGAAAGAGATGGAATATTCTGCTGCATGTTTTTTGTCATAATTTATTTTTAATTTCTCGTATATCAAGTATACAAAGAGAAAGTATTGTAAACGTCAAAAAATTCGAACTCGAGATGTTGACGAATCTTCGAGTTTTAGACCTCCATGAGTCCGAAAAACACAATTTTGGAATTATGTCTGTCTCTGAACACGATAACTCGAAAACTATTAAAGCTATAGGGATGAAATTTGGTATGTCGTCTTTACACATAATTTCTAGGTTTCTATCAAATTTTGGTCAAAATCCGTCCAAGGGAAGTCTGTCTGTCGGTATGTCCGTGTTAATGTGAACGCGATAACTCACAAACATAAATAGCTAGGTGGATAAAATTTGGTACACATTTTTACCATCTGGAATGTAGGCTTGTATCAAATTTTGGACCAAATCCGTCAAAGGGTTTACTGTCTGTCGGTCTGTATAATCGCATACTTTTGAACGCACTCACTTCTTTAAAAACTACTTTTAATAAGTGAAATTTGTTATGTGGCATTCTTACCTTAATGGTAGATTTGTGTCCAATTTTTGTGTCAATCGGTTTATAAAAGACATTCAAATTGCAAATTTTGTTTTCTTTGTCTTACACCCAGCCCTATTGGTAATGTCGCCGGCTTCTAATTCCACTTCCGCGTTGGACGACCTTCGGAAATCAGCTTATTTTTACATTTATTCGTTTCGCTTTTTTTTTCACCACTATGTTAGGAGTTAATATTCTTTTGACTGCCTTTTAGCTCATTTTTTTTCTACATGTGTTAGGAGTATATGAGAAAGTTGAGTGGAGACCACTCCCGTTGGTTTAAAAAAGTTTTCATATAATCAATATTCGCATGAATTTCACAAAACTTTATTGGCTCTTTTCTTCCTCTTCACTGCCTTAAATAAATAATTTCATTTATTGTAGAAATGCACTTAACCTATTTGCATACGCATAAGCGAAATAATACGTTGCAGCGTGAATTTCGGTGGCTAATGATAAACGAACATTGTCACGAACGCATTCTTGCGCTGCTAGTGATAATTATCATTTTTCATGTAGGGATTATTCCCCTTACGGACGCAAATGGCTTAAGATCTCTAT
>BGPR01025684.1:0-19301 GCA_013235015.1 Araneus ventricosus
CTGTTATTACTTCCGTTTCAGTTACGTATTGCTGGTGTATGGTGTAAACAGTCCAACACGCAGGATAATTGGTTTAAGGTTTATTCTCAAATATGCAGGAAAAACACGTAGCACAGGTAACATAACTCTTGTACAGATTAGAAAACAAACAACAATTCACTAGTAATAACAGTCAGTAACAGCACTTCCGGATTTAAGCACAACAGTCACAAAACACTAATAATGACAGTAACAGCACTTTCAATGGCGATCAGTTCACCGGCTTTCCAGCTCGCACTGTAACAGAAACTCCAAAGTCGTTCCTCGAAGGCGTTCGCCACTCCGTTTATATACCCTTGCTCGACTGGTTGTTACGTCACATGGAAATATCTAAGCATATCTATTCTCCTCTACTCTAATGGAATATCGAGAAAATGATACATATTCTTAATCTTCATTTATCTCAATGTCGCCAAGTCGCCAAGGTCAGGGGTCCAGGCCCTGACCGCTGCCCGCCTCCATGCATCCCTGTAAAACTCCCTTCCCCACTATAAGACTAGCGAGGAAGGAAAGCGACATTACATCTTTGTAACAATATTTTGCCGCAGAGATCGGATCAAACATCTTTTTTGTGTTTAAATAAAGAGTATAATCTGAGAGGAAAGTTTAAATTATAAATTTATATGTATTAAAATATCTGTAAAATGGGACATATTTTCATGGAAAGAAAAACTTTCCTCAGCTAGGTGGCTACTCGTTATCTTGGGTGAAAACGCAATGCAGGTAGCACGGTAAGAGATGGCTGACCACTTACAAAAATTAACAACTGATAGGTGTTTTAAATTCCTATTCTTTATTCCTTTCTTAAGAAAAATATAAAACGAGATCTTTAAATAATTGTACCTTAGCTGGCGGGACTCCAAAACTGAGTAAAAGAGCCAAGTTTCCTTCAAACTGATCTTGAGTTATTGACTCTATAAATATTTGGTTTACTAAGTCAGGACATAGTCCATTTTGTAGTGTACCCATTGTATGTTTGTGTGGTATCATTGGATGATCCGACCATTATATTTTTATTGTAGATTTGATATTTCACTAACAAAGCCTTCATTGGATTAAAATAAATGGTTTATGATTTCTAAAAAATAATAGGGCGTTGCTCAGGACTAGAAGGTGTGCAAATTCAGTGAAATTTGCATCAAATTACAGACTGTGGGACTGAGTTTGAGTTTTGTCTTTGGATGCCATGGCGGGTTAGTTGTTCTCGTGTATTGGTCATTCTTTACTGTTTTCTGTATGTATATTTTTCTTTGTGTTTATATTTCTTATGATTCAATTTCAAAATCTTTCTTTCGATTTAAAAGACTGGATCTAACCAATATCACTAATATGCTCTGTATTTTATATTATAATTTTTTTAGTTTATTTTTTTTTATTTTACTTGACATGTATTTTGTTGTTTTCCACTGTGTACTTGTTTTTTCAATTTTAATTTTTTTTTCTAACTGTGGCCTTTATTTGGTTGTAATTTGTTTTATCTACTTTTGTATCGTTTTATTTTTTATGCGTGTGTGCTGGATTTTCCGTTGTTTGTTTCAATTATTTGCAACCGTTTCCTTTTATTTAAACTAGTGATGAAAATCTATTTTATATTTGTTATCTGTAACTTCTGATTCTTTGTGAGTATTTTATTTATTTTTTATTTATTTTTTAATTTCTTGTGGGCCTCATGTTTCTAATCATTATCTTTCGTTCTTTTAACTGGAAACGTTTAAATTTATAAATTAATTCTTTCAATATTTTTGTAAATTTTAATTTATTTTCACTATGTCTATCCGTCTGCTGATTTCTCGTCCATGAGCTTGACTCACTCTAAAAGCTTAAGGTTTGCGTCGGCTCTCCGGTATTGAATGAATGAATTTTTTCCTGAAATCATAATTTTGTTTCAATATTATCATCAATATGTCAAAGATTTCATTTATCGTCCCTTACGCCCCTCTTAGGACTGGGCGGGCAGTAATTAAATGAAAGTAAATTATCGATTAATCACTGATGGGTTCTGCTCACATGTCACTTGGGACATTTCATGTAATGAGATATTAGGTAAAGTACATTTTAGATTAATGTGTTGGTTTACGTATGGAAAGCACTTTATATTAACAACATGATAATGATACGCATACTTTATATTGATTTTGCCCATCCGGAAATTAAGGGAAGAGTGATTCTCAAACATTTTAAATATCGCATATAACACTTTATTCGCAAAAAATTACCACCAATATTCAGGTTCTATCATACACAAAATAAATAAAAAATTTTAATGATCGACAACTTTTCATGATGAAAAGTAAGGTTTATCTCATTAGAAAGTTGTAAAATTAATTCTTTATTCAATATTTGAAATTTCTTCATTTTATTTACCATCTTTTTTCAGGAGATTATGTTTGTTTCAATGCTATTTCAAATATATTAGAATGCTGTTAAACATCCAATTAAACCAAATACTTTTTATAAACATTTATTTTATTTTTCTCAAAAGATACTAATAGGAAAATTTATATCAAATAACTCTAATAAAACATAAATAATTTTAGAACATATTTATGTTGAAATTATTTTCAGTCAGTGATTTTCGTCAGTAGAGGGCATTGGCAGATATAATTGTAATTTATAATATAATTGCAATGAAAAATTCTACTATCAAACACTTTTGAATGCATTTGAGACAACTGTTTCTTTTGTATAATTTAATTTTGTGAATACTGATAAAAGCAGAAACTTTTATAAACAATTCGCATTCGAAAAAGAAATTCGATAAGATGGTTCCATGTTTACCGTTGCTTTTCTGTTTTCTCAGTTTAATCTAATCTCGTTTTCAAAATTCTTTTAAGCTTGTTAACTTTGTTGTTGCTGGTTTAATAAATTATTAGTTGATTTTATTGATTCTTATATATCTCGAGTCTAGATCAAATCGCACAAACCATTCTTTTTTATAATAGATGTTTTATTTGGTTAAATTTTTAATAGATTTTTAACAATCTTAAGCTACTGAATAATAATTTAGGCTCTAGAATAGAATGTCCACAAGTGGAGTCCCCACCCCCCTACTGAACATCCGAGTAAATTGATGATTCGCTTCCATGATTATAGAATATATATATATATATATATATATATATATATATATTTATAACTTTTTTTTATAGATTTGGAATTTACTATCGAACACCTAATCAAAGTTCCTCTCAAAATCGCACCATTTCAATATATCAGTAGAACCCCGGAAATCCGAACAATTTGGGGTTGACTTCTGTTCGGATTCCGGGGAATTCGGATTATTCGGGAAATTCGGTTAAATACTCTTGATAAACCAAATGCAGTAGAGTATTGACATTGGTTGTTCTGTGAAGGCGAACGGAAAGAGCATGCGGCTATTTGCACGGTACAGTTGAGGGTAAAAAGAAGATATCTGAGTTTGTTTCTAATAATTAAGGCACTCGATTCATTCTTAAAAACCAATTCGAATGCTGCTTTTAAGTTAGGAACAAACATTAGCTTTGATTTTGATTCGTAATTGTTATTTTTCTTTTATTTTTCAGTAAAATGTTTTCAGAAAATCAAAAAAAAGTTGTTCGAATTATCTGAAATTTCGGATTACTGGAGTTTGGATTCACGGGGTTCTAATTTATCACTTATAATCAAAAACTGAAACACTGTGTGAAAATACATCATTAAAATATTTTCTGTATTGCTTTGCAAAAATAGCTATAACTCAAAATGTTTTCTAGGTTTAAATGTTAGTCAGGAAATATCCATTTAGATAAAAGTAGTAACTCACATTGACTTTCAAATATATTAATAGTTAAAATAATATGAAACAGGGTCAATAAACGTGCAACAGAGTTAAGTATAATGGTTCCTGAGATGACCCACATGGACAATAAAGGAATACGTGTTTAAGCTAAGGTACAAGACATCTTAGATTTGTGCCGAATTTTATTTACAGGCATTTGGTTCATATTAAAACATATTAACTATATTTAACTTTTAAAAACTTCCATAAGAAAAGTTATCCCCAGCTTTTTCTACTTTTATATACTTGCCTGACTGCACGGTTTAGTCGGGACAATCCTGATTTTCAAGTCTGTATCAATTGGAAACGTGTTCCTGATTTGAATTTAATGTCCCGGATGTTCTTTATTTTATCTCTCAATAAAGAGTTATGTTAAAAAAAGAATTTCATGTCCTTTTCCTGAAAGTTTCCTTATGAAACATTCTTCTTTCCAACTATATTATACAAAAAATATGGTCATCCTAATATGACTAATTCCAATGAATCAGCTTGAATTTTTAAAAAATAGTAAAAGAAACAGCATTATATTAGTTATACTTTTATATATCTTCCTGTTTTTTTATTTTTTAAAAAAATTTCATATGCAGTGTTTCTGATTTGTTTCTTTTTTTATTAATTTGCATATTTTTAGGATTTTGACGTTACTTCTACACCTGCTCTTAACCAGATTCCCCGAATGAAGCTCAGAAAATCTAATCACTTAAATTAGTGGTATAGCTAGGGATTTTTCACAAGGCTTCAAATTAATTTATGCTTTTATGAAGTTACTATATCAAAAGCATATATGAACTTTCCGAAAACGTTGAAGCTCAGATAAGAAAAACAATTCTTCTTCGAATCCTTTCTTGGATAAATATTTTGTAGTGCTATATATTCTTGAAATTTTATTTTTGAAACAAATTGTGTTTATACCATACAACGACAAAAATAAACTTCCCATTCTTAATGTATAATGTTTAATGAAAATTTCGATAAGTATGCTTATGAGTGATATCAAATAAAGAAAATCCGTATGCATGGCGATTATAATATTAGTTTTACATAAATACCTCCTGTGATCTTCTATTAACCTGTGAACTGTTTCGAAGTCTTCGGAAAATGCGTATGTAAACTGCATCGCACAAATTAAGCAATGACGACTATATTCGTCAAACACAGAATATGTGCAATATGGAAATAAGTTGTAATGAAATGACTTTATTCTTTTTATTTTATTGCTCACATTCATTTATTTACTTAAATTAACGTAATTTGCATATAAACGAAAAAAACATGACAAATCAATTTCTTACTTTAATATGCTGTTGGAGAATAGTATTGGGCAAAGCATGGTATAATGCATAATATACTGTAAAAAATATCCGTTTTTTCCCCGGACTTTTTCCGTATATTTGACGGTTTAAAGCTGTTTTGTTAACAAAACGGTTTTCCACCGTTTTCCGCTCCAGCCATAAACGGTTTAAAACCGTCAGTTCAAATTCTAATTTTCGTTATACGGTATTGCTTTTCGTACGAAAACTTTCCCTTTTCTTAAATGTAATTTTATTGCATTCATTTCATGTTTTTAATAGGGTTCCATCTCCGCTATTGTCTACACAAGTTGCAGTAACCTGTTGTCACTCATGAAAGCTAACCTTAAAACACGTGTTCTGGCAATAGTTGATTTTTACACCACTAGGTGGCGCCACTAGAGCTATAGTGACTTTAAAACTCAAATAGATTATTTTTACTACATTCTATGAAGTCTCCGGTGGTCTAGTGGTTAGAGCGTCTGCCTTTTATTTCTATGAACGCGGTTTCGATCCCCGGCTCGGAGGAGTTCGAAGTTTTGTCACCATCTTGCATCGAAAGCGTCCAAGTAAGTTTAATTGAAATTAATAATTAAGCCTTGATTAATTAATATTCCTAATTGATAATGCACATTTCAACTCAACTCGAACAGAAGGAGAAAACAACTCAACTCAGTCGATGACGTCACTTACTTCGATGACTTAATTTTTACAGAGAAAACTTGATTTCATACGGTAAAAAACCGTTATGACTACGGATTTACTTCCTAACTTTTACGGGAAAAACTTGTTCCTGTATGGTAAAAAACCGTTGTGCCTACGGGTATACTTCGTAACTTTTACGGTTTTGCACAACCAACCCAGCTGCCAGTTTAAAACCGTAAATTTTACGGGATTTTTTTTACAGTGTAGAACTTCGCAAGTTGAACACCAATATCGCGATCTTTCCGAATACAGTTTTTATAACAATGTGCGCATCATCGTGTAGGATTACGTTTTGAAGATGTGTGTACATAATCCGAGAAATGTTTCCTGATTAGATGAATAGCTTCAGGTTTAGCTCGTCGACTTACTGTTGACTACAACTACAATGTTGCTTTCTTCGATCAGTAAAAATATTGCGCCACTTATTGCATAGGCTAAAACAATATATGAATCCACAATTGCTTCAGTGATGACTAATAAAAGTCAATAATACATTTACGAAAAAATAATTCATACCATATACGGTTCTTTCACAATTATTATTTATAATTTTTTATTTCGACTTGGCCTCAAGATATTTCAAACATCTTGAAGTTTGCGAATATATTTTAGTTTTCACTAAAATTGCAATTTAAACTGAAAATTGTCACTACTGCTTACTCATGACGAATATATTCGTCATAACACAAAATTGTGCACATTTTCATGACGAGCATACTCGTCATAAACAGTTAACTGGTTAATAGATATATTGTCAACATACATCTAATAATTAACATTCTACTCAATCGTATTAAGAATTAAATATTCAGCTCTTTAAAAGGATTTTGATAAGAATCTTTTCAGTTCTTTCGCATTTTATTAAACCAAATTCTTTTACGCTCAATTCATGTACTACTCCATGTAATGCATATACGTACATGCTTAAACTAATAACGTAGAAAGTGTTTGAAACTTGCTTCCTGAAAAAGAATGAAAAATAATCTGCTATTGCAGATTGTTGAGAAAGTTAAATATGGTAAGTTTATTAATATTTAATTGTACATAACAGCTGCACCGCAATCCCTTTTTGCTCCCCTTTTCCCCTCTCCCTTCCAAAAAATTCCTTTTCCCCTCCAAATATTTCTAAATCTAGTTCCCTGAAAAATTTTTACAAAATCACATCGAGACAAGTTGTAACTAGAGAAACGAAAAAGTTAACGAGAAGGCTTTTATCAACAACTAAGATTTTCCTTTTTTAAAAATGAAGAGCGAATAAAAAAGTAATTTTTTCAGATAGATAACGCGGCTTTAAGGCGTTCTATATTTGCTACAGACAGAGAATTCCATACACAATGGAAACCGATCGTCGTAAACCGATGCCCGTTCCTTGGCTTTTTTTTTCAGTGTTTCTTGATTATCTCGAAAAATATTTAGTTTTCACACTACATGTGAATCAACAAATTAAAGGGCGTAAACTTCCCCACAAATGCATGCTTTTATTTGTCTTCTAGCTTAAATATTTTCCCATATAATGGCTTTTAAAAATGGGATGTTTTCAATAATTTACGGCCACCTAGACCACCGTAACAGCACGTTACTTATCTGAAAAAACCTTTTACAATGATCTATCATTTAGAAAAACAGTAGTTATAACATTAATAGGTTTTTTTCATTAATTTTGAAATGTGTTCTCCAATTCTAGGACACCATTTATAATCTACAATATAAAGAATAATTACTTTGTTTTAATATAAGCAGATTTTAATTTTTATTTTCTTTCAGAAGAGGTAAGATTCACGCCACAGCTATCAGTTTCGGAGTGGTGAATAAAGGTGGTCTGTTACTTTCTGACCTTCTCCGTATTTGCAAATTGGATTATCTTTCATTCATTCTTCTTGCATGAACTTCTAAATAGAAGGATAGTCTAACGATCTGGCTGCATCCCAACTCGGATATAAGAAGTCTGACTCAGGAGGTTTCTTTCGTTTTTTTTTTGCAATTATGCCTAATGTAATATTTTACTAGATCTCTCCTGGGACAGAATTGAGAGAAGCAGAAATATTAAAATTGTGAGAAATGACTGAAATAATGGTGCTAGTGTGCCCTTTTCTCCCCTTCAAAAAATCCCTTTCAACCTCCAAATATTTCTAAATCTAGTTCCCTGAAACATTATTGCCCAATCACATCGAGACAAGTTGTAATTAGAGAAGCGACAAAGTTAACGAGAAGGCTTTTATCAAGGAAGAGAAAAAACTAATACCTATGGAAATCGACTCAGTTTAGTATGCTATAGCTTTCGTTTCAATTAGGAAATTTTTCTTTCGTCGGCATTTCTTACAGAGCCCTGGGAATTCCAGGAAGAAAAGGCTTATTTTAAAGCACTTAGTCGATCCGTAAACTATTTATTTGCAACTTATTTTTCCATATAATTTGGGCGTAGAAGTTTACAAAGCTATTTGAATTCAATGCAACACAGAAGAAGAGATCGATTTACAAATGAGGGAGTGTTCTTTCTCTTATTTTCATTTAAACTCAATCTAAATTACTTTTTAAAGTAATCGTCCATAATTTGCAATTTACAGTTTAAGCGATTGCTTACGAATCGAATGCATTCGTTTCTACTAAAATAAAATTTGCCAATGTAACAAAATATAAGCAATACATGTTTCCACTTTTCTTTACAATAAATTATAAATCTCTTTGTTTTTTAAAAAAGTGCTTTCCGATTGCAATGTCCTCTTCCTATTCATATGTTCGTAATAACCACATTTTTCTTTCAAAGTGAAGAACCATATACAAGAGTCATTTTAACTTCATGATATTAAGCAAATAAACTTCGCAATTCTTAATAATTTTTCCTGTAAAAATTTTAAATACATAAATCATACGAACCACAAGAATATTTCAAATAAGTTTTTCGGCGTAAATGACAATAATTAGGCTCTCAATAATTTAAAATATGTATAATATTTTCAGTTAACTTTAATAGTAACTTTTAAGGTTCAAGCTAGGTCTGATGACTGAGGGGAAAACCCCTTCGTCAGCACATCTCAATCATTTGCACCCTCAATAATCCAACTAGTAATCAAATCCGAAGTTAGTGCTTGTAAATACATCGTCGGTTATCAAAGTCCACCAGCACTGGAAGAGGCTTTCCGTTTGGTAGGATAGGGGATTGCAGAGTTTCTCCAATGTAAACTACTTGAATCCCCTAACTACCCTAATTATCAGTTGAGGGGTACATGGAATTGATTGCAGTGTCTCAACTTATCTCTCTACCGCCGCTTCGAGCCCCGCTAATATGAATAGCCGGGGTATTGTTCGCCATGGATACCAACTCTGCCCCTCGCTTCAAAATGCGTGTCTCTTCGGTGGTAATTGAATTCCAACAAGTATTTTTCAGAGGATCATGGGAAGGTCGGGAGATTTCGACTTCAGTGAATCTGCTCGGATGGTTCTCCAGATTGTTAATTATCGGACGTAAAGAACTCTCGTGGAAGTGAAGCATTTTTCAAATTGGGACTCGTTCTGGAGCGATAGTTGAAACTGCTGATAATACTTACTGCTGTGATGAATTTGGCTCTCGGAATAGGAAATGAATATATTAATAATGGAATCAGCTTAAAATGAAGTTTAATTAATGCGATTTGGATATTATCTGTAGTTTTGATGTTGCTCTTGAAAAATATTTTTGAAACAGTGTCTATCCTTCTTTTTACTCAACAATTTATATATTCGTTTTAAATGGTATATCCTCATACCAGGCATAAGAAACGCAATGCATAAAAGGAAGGAATTACTGAATATATTCTAAGCATTTAAGCATGGGTGAAATTTTATTTTTCTGCTGGAATTGTCTTTCTATTTCAATAGTATCGAACGATTAATATTTATTCCAATGGCTTGAAAAGAAGAAAACATGCATTTTTATATGGTAGCATTTTGAAACTGAAAAAAAAAATGTAATGTTCGTTTTTAAAAATTAAAAATTTACCTCTAATGGCACTTAGAGGTAAATGAATTATTTCGCTATTTCTAAAAAATATTTCTAACTTTATTTGATTTGGTTTGATATTGAAACTGGTGTACATGGGAATTTTAGCTACAAAGGCTGGGGGCCGCGGTAGCCTGGTGGCAAGGCTCCGACCCAGGGACCGGAGGACTCAAGGCCCAAAAACCGACTCTACAGAGGAACCGCCGTGTAAGCCGGCCAGGTGCACGCAAAATCCGTCGGGTCCAAATGTCTTCCCGTGTGTTGCGCAGCTTGGAGACAGGGGTGCCAGCTCAGGTTTCGTCCTCGTCATCTGACCGCGGCCATCTAGACCAGGTCTGCCTATGAGAGGTCCGTCCAACAGCCTCGTGTTGCTGCAAACATGGGACATACATACAAACTGCTACAAAGGCTCTCTTCCTCTCTTCCAAACAGTTGCAGTTAATAAATATTGAAATATTTCAAGAGATTTTGCTTTTAGCAGAAGTAAAGAATATTTTTAGCATGGATAATGGCAGTCGAAAACTTATAAATATTTTTAAATGATGAACTATGCTTTATAATATATACACATAAAGATAAGTATTTAATATAGGAGAAAGTAGCGTAAGACGTTGAAGAGTCGGAGATGACGAATTGGATTTTTCTCGAAAATTACACTAGATGGCAGCCCCGATTTTCCGTCATCAGAGACCTCTAGCGACCAGCTACCCGTGTCCAAAAACTATTTCTCCCCGTGATTCACAGTACTCGGTAATGTGTTTTTTAGTTGTTCCTAAGCAATTTTTGGTTGTTGCTTGGTAAGGGATAGTGTTCATGGAGTAAATATTTTTGAGATTTACATGTCATACATTTGTTACATACAAAATCCAAGCCCATGGCGATGCGATTTTTGTAATTGATTTCATTTCTTAAGGTTTGAATCTCAAATTTCTATTGATAATATTTCATTTGTTTTGTGCTGTCACTTTAGTCCGATTATGTTTGTTTTCTGTTACGTGCAATTTGTTATGATCAAGATGTGAACTCAACAGTTTTAAATGGTTTTTTTAATGGCATATGGGTGTTGAATTAAATTATCTCAGTTCTATATCTTACCTGACACTTGTTAGGAATCTTGACCTTAAAATATCAGGGTCCGAATTTTTCGAACCCCGATCAGATATGATGGTTCTAACTACTTCAATCACTAAACGTTTGCAGCAGCATCGATTCACTTTCAGGTTTATACAAATTAGGTATTCGCCATCTTACCCTACCCCGCTCATCATATACCCGCACAGTCGGGTAAGATGGCGAAATTGACTTTTATTTTCTAAAATGAAATTTTGGTGTCTCAAATTTGAACACAAAAATGTGGTCTGTCTCTCTCTGAATTCTTGATTGATTTCCCGTCTTCCTTTAACGTTTTGTATTACTTTTTGCCATTTTCGTTGATCATTAAACTCTTAAAGTGGAAAAGTAAGCCAATTAGAATAAAAATTAAAATACATGCTTTGTAAATAATTTCAGGGGGGACTGAAGCTCTGCAGTCCTAATGGACGAGCCGCTACTGATGAAAGTGTAGATAGTTGGGACGTGTTTCATTAGGTTTTAAAACTGCGTGCGTTGAGTATAGCAAATGTAATAGTGGAGATATAAATAAAACACGCTCAAACATTTACAAATGAATAAAATACTACAAACAATTTATCATTACCGAGCATTGCCTAAAGTTCAGCATTTTCATTGTAGAACTAGAAATTTCATTTTTAATATACAGTGCACTTTCATCAAGAGTGGGGAATATTTTTACCACATGCAAAACTTGTTTCAACCACTTTAATGAACTCCATGTCACAAAGCAGTTTATGACTATTCTCCCAACTGATTTATGTCGTCGGAACGGAATTTCTTATTTCATTTTTGCTCCTTATTTCTAGGACGCGATAATGTTTCAGAAGCATAAATCAAACTGATTAACCATTGGAAGAACTTTGGAATTCACTATTGCATTTCTGCCCATAAAGATGTTATTTAAGGTGGCTGAAATTGCAGCTTCAAACTCTCCTGTTATTTGTTTTAAATTTCATTCAAATTGATTTGTGATCAAATGTGCATGAACAGTTGCTATTTGAATCTATTATTTTAGATAAAGGAATTAAGGAGCACATAAAAGGATATATTTAAAATTTATTGTTTAAGTTTTCTTATTCGGAACAAGAAAAACCTTCTTACAAAATAAGAATTCAAGCATCTGAAATAAAGTTTTTTTTTTTTACACGGAGAAGGTAATTTTACTATAACTTGTTCTATAAATTTCAAATCTTGTGTAGTGGTTAAGAAAACTCTTTTTAAAAAATACACTATTTCTACAAATAACTATACTTCATTGAAAAGAAACTACTACGAATTACTTTTTAAATGAAATTTAAACGAAAAGATATTTGAAATAGATTAGTTCCCTCCTTCAATCATTTATTTATTACCCATCAAATTGTTTTCTTTTCCAACTGTGTGTTTTAAACAGAACGAAACAATCATTCAGATATTTCAGAATTCTGACGGTTTAGCGAAAAATCTTTAAAAAAAAATACACTATTTGTACAAATAACTATACTTCATTGAAAACAAACAACTACGTATTACTTTTTAAGGTATCCGACTACGTTCGGAACCCTTTTTTTAAAAAATGGCATTCAAAGAATTTCTGTTTAAATTTTAGATGTAATTCATGCTAAAACTTATGAATTCACAGAAACACATTTAATATATATATATATTTTAAATTGAGAAAAATTAGAATTTTTTTCACTAAATTTGACCATTTTTCAAACTCACTCGATCAAAAACCAATCATCATAATGATAAATCATTTTGTATGTATAATTTATATGTATATAATCTAGGTACTGAAGCAAAAATTTTAAAAAATCTTCAAGCATTTCCAAATTATAGGAGTTTTAATTAATTAATTAAAATTTCAATTTTTTTCTTATTTTTGACCTGCTTCGTAAACTTAAAAGCTACATAAATTAGCAATGGATCATAGTTTTTCCTATATTTTGCTTCATTGCCTAGAAAACATTATAAGTGACAATTGTAACAAATTTTATCCAGATATGTTTCATAGATATTTAGATATTGCGTTTGAAAATTGGAATTTTATTCAAAAATTTCATTTTGAGAAAAATGTAAATAAAGATTTAATTTCAATTTGCACTATTGAAAAATATCAGTTTTACCTCAAAATTCTCCACTTTTGTATGTTATGCCTTCCTTTTCTTCAGCATAACTGATTTTTTTCTTTCTGATGTCTCTTAATTTTTAAGGCGTTGTCTCGTTGAACTTTCCGAATGTCTTTTCAAATCAGCCATTTTTATTTGGTCAATAATCTGAAATGAATAATTAGTAATATGCCCTGGAGAGATATGCATTTCATCCAGGACTTCTAATAACCCTGAAAAACCCTTACTAAATTGAATCGCTGCTATATATACTCCAAGTCTTGGTGTTGTGAGCTCGACAAATGTTTCCTTTGGTATTATGGACCAAATAACTCCATTGAATGACTCATTTGAGTCTTGGATTTTCCCATGGAGACATTTTTCAAGTAGCGACTGATCACAGAGCTCCAAGTACACTGATTTAACACTATTTATAACAGATTTTGGTAGATCAGGTGATGTTTCTATATACTTCTTCCCAGGTGATGTTGCCCGATGTCGTTAATATCTGCACCAGCTATCTTTACCCTCTGGACATTGTCCATGTATAAGTTGACGAGAACTGGAACAGCAATGATAAAAGGCAGATATGACAGTTCTTTGCATATTTTCTAAATTCCCAATATTACTATGGATAGCAATTCCATAGTAACTTTGGGAGTTTGTCAATAAATTTGTCAGTCAGCTTTCCCTTACCTCGAGTAGATGGAGTTTTATTCTTCAGTTTTCGAAGTCGAGTGCCAATTCTTTTTTGGATGTGTACAATACACTCTAATTTATTGATGGTAGTATAATTGTATATGTTCTTTACAGTTTCATATGCCTTTGAATCACTATCTCCATAGTAATCAGTGTACAGGAGTTGGTGCGAGCTATGTGACCTTTTGAAAATTCTGTATGCTCCAACAGATTCCATATTGGCAGATGAACCCTTGTGGTTAGAACAATTGTGCTTAGATGGTTTCATATGCTTTGGGACACCTTTAAGTTTTTTGCATGTTCTGCAATATTGTGACATGATTTCCACATCCAATATTTTGCCTGTGTCGATTGATAGATCACTTACACATCCATTTAGCGAACTATATCCGCGTCGTTGCCATGTACCGTCAACACATACACCACAACGTGTCACATTTTCTTGACTATTTTTCAAAGTTTTCACTTCTTGTGCAGCATTTGCCATTGTTTTCTTTGCAACTTCTGTCACAGCGAGAAGAATTCTTTTTTCAAGACTTCTAAAAGCCATTTTTGACAGATTTGATAGATTCAATGCCGAATACAATTTCACTGCAGCAGAAAACCCTCTACCTATGAGCCTCAAACCATAGCAAATTCGAATATTTATTTCATTGAGTTTATTATGCTTTTTAGAAGTAAGAAAAGCTTTCAGAAAGTCGCAATTCTAAGAATTACATTTCAAAGATAAATTGGAGTATAATCCAAACACTGAGTCTCCAAATAAAAACAAATTAGCTTGTAAACAAACAGGGAAAAAAAGTATAGAAAACACATTCATTAGTATTTCAATATCCAAAATTCTATTTCCTGTTAACTTGTTAGAAGCATGTCTTTGTTTATTTTCTTTCTGTTCAGCAGACACAACACCACTTGTGTTGACATTTGACATTGAGGAACTGTACTGATTCCTACAAAACTTCCTCTTGCGAGAGCGTGTTTTTGTTGAACGTCCAATTATTTTCCAAATTTAGATAAAGCAATTAATTTCAAGCTTCAAAACTAAACAGAAAGAGAAGGAAATGCAACTATATCAAAGTAAAAACAATCGAAGCACGAGCCAAAGCAAAAATTAAATAAACGAACTTGTTGCCAATTTTCGCCTTAGAAAGTCATGATGGAAACATTACAAAATAATTAAATAGTCATAAATAATTATATTCACAAAAATGAGAAAATTAACAAATATGGTTAAAAATACTGGAAATTGCTTTCCAATCATTCTACTTCCGGTTAATTTACAGGAACTTCCGGTTTCGTTTTCAGCTCTGAAGCTTTGCCTAAGGGGCTCTAGTTTCATTTCGAAGCGTCGTAGAAACAAAATAAAAACTGTTTTGGAAAGTTAAAAGCATGAACTTTCAGATAAAATAATTTTTAAAAAATCATGATTTTCGGTCGAAAATCGATTTTCAACGTATACGGATACCTTAAATCAAAGATAAACAAAAAGATGTTTGTAATAAATTAGTTCCCTCCTTCAATCATTTATTATTTATTTATGACCCATCAAATTGTTTTCTTTTCCAATGGTTTGTTTTAAACAGAGTTTCTCAGAACGAAACAATCATTCAGATATTTAAGAATTCTGACGGTTTAGCGAAAAATCTTTTTTTAAAAAAATACACTATTTGTACAAATAACTGTACTTCATTGAAAAGAAACTACTACGTATTAATTTTTAAATGAAAGATAAACAAAAAGATGTTTGAAATAGATTAGTTCCCTCTTTCAATCATTTATTGTTTATTTATGACCCATCATCTTTTCCAACTGCGCGTTTTAAACAGAGTTTCTCAGAACGAAACAATCATTCAGATATTTCAGAATTCTAACGGTTTAGCGAAAAATCTTTAAAAAAATGCACTATTTGTAAAAATAACTATACTTCATTGAAAAGAAACTACTACGTATTACTTTATAAATGAAAGATAAACGTAAATATGTTTGAAATAAATTAGTTCCCTCTTTCAATCATTTATTGTTTATTTATGACCCATCAAATTGTTTTCTTTTCCAACGGTGTTTTTAAACAGAGTTTCTCAGAAAAAATCATTCAGATATTTGAGAATTCTGACGGTTTAGCGATTACTTGTCATTAAAACTGGCCCTAGTTGCTCTGAAAAAGTCTGCTAGGGAAAGGAGCAAAATACACAAGGGAAAAAACCGAACTACTGACTTAGACTGTGTTCAGAAATTAAGGATGTTTTTTCTCCAACGCTTAAAATTTTCTTTGCTTACCCGACGTATTCAGGTTGTATAGATAAAAAACACTTATGAAAATCAACAGGATACATTCTTTCACTTGCTCAGAAAAAAGTTCTAGATATTTAAGTATTGTATTTACCTTGGAAAACGACGTCCCGGTGAAAACATTATTAAAAAATTAGCTTTACAAATTTATATGCATTTGACGATCATGTCCACAATATTTAATTAATAAAAGATTCCACAAAAAATTTGAAGATTTTTATAATTCATTGTCGAACTTTCATACGCCACGTGGCTTTCGCCCTTGAAAAGAGTTCCAACAATAGACATACACTCTGAAAAGAAACCAAACATATATTTAAATAGAGAGAATTGATGTTTAATAGATGCAAAGGCGGTATTTTACAATTCTGGATTTGCAATTACAACTTCCGCTATTTCTTTTTAGAGTCTGCAATATACTAGAATTGTTTCGCGACTTTTAATATATCTTTTGTATACAGTGTACCCGCTAAAATCCGTTGTCGCTCCAATAATTTCTGAATGGCAAGAGCTATAGTCATAAAAGTGGGGTCTAGTTATAGTAAAGTTGCCATGCGCTACGCAAGGAAACCACTTACAGCGCCACCTGGCGGCAAAATTCGGAGTTATCGTTCTTATCTTAAAAACGGTACGAAATAAGGGAAAAAAAATTACAAAGTTGTTCATCATCATCGATTTATTACAAAAAAATATCTTGCGCACAACAATGATACAAATGAAAAGCACAAAACGCACATTAGTTTGTTCGCGTTGAAAAAAACTTCACTGGCCGGAAAGTAGGCTCATCCATCTGTCATGATAAGAATGATATCCTTCAGTAATAATACACATCTGGACACGGGACTGCGTTTCCCGCTGCACATTGTACAACGTGGCAGATGACACACTGGCACAAGCATCCGTAATACGGTTTCGAAGTTCCTGCAATGTTGGTGGAGGGGTTGCTACACTCGCTGTTTGATGTATCCCCACAGAAAAAAGTCCAATGGGTTCAGGTCAGGTGAACGTGGAGGCCACGCAACCACCATAACCGATGACTTGTTGCTGGAATCTGTCCGATTGTACTATTGGACACTTGATACCTTGCGCGAAGGGGCGCCGTCGTGTTGGAACCATACATTCCGGAGATCACTCAACGGCAAATCTTCTAGAAAATCGGATATTACGTCCTTCCTTTTCTCTTTTCTTCCGCGTTATGTCGCGTTAAAATTTTGTGAGTTGCGAACCAAACAAATATGCATTTAACATCTTCTATTTTTAACATTACAATACGGAAGGTGTCTTCTCTTACTAAATCGATGATACTAAACAACTTTGTAATTGACTTTTTCCCCGCATATCGTACCGTTTTTGAGATAAGAACGCTAACTCCGCATTTTCCCGCCAGGTGGCGCTGTAAGCGGTCTTATGCGTAGAGCATGGGAACTTTATGATACCTATGCCCCACTTTTATGACTATAGCTCTTGCCATTCAGAAGTTATTTGGGTGAGAACGCACTTTAGCGGGCACACTGTATATATATATCGACTTTTAATTTTTATATACTAATAATAATATCGCGACATTTTTCCTCAGTTTTCCTACATCCTAAAATTTTTAAATCTGTCTCATTTCGCTCTCATGTCTCGCCGCAACAATTTGTAATTTTGTTAAGCACTTTGAAGGTTTCTGATCTTGGTATGGAGATTGAATAACAACTGAATGATGCGAGGATCTTTTTGGATTGTGAAAAGCGATTGAAACTTTCAGAAAGCGCTTAAGTCACGAATTTGACTGAATATACAGGGTGCCGAAAATTGCAGAACACATTTGAAAAATTAATGAAGAAAAACCTGATAAATATAAAATAATGTTACAGCTACAGTTTTTTTTAAATGAGAGAGCAAATAAAAAGGTTATTTTTTCAGATAGGTAACGGGGCGTTACAGCGTTCTAAATTTGCAACAGCGAGGAAGAAGACGATGCACGTTTTCTGAGTTCCTCTTTTATTTTTTCTTGAATATCTCAAAAAGTATTCAGTTTTCTCACTACATATGATTGAACAAATTAAAAAGCGTAAAGTTCTCTACAAATGCATGCTTGTATTTTTCTTCCAGTTTTAATATTTTCTCAGATATTGGCTCTCAAAAATAGGAGAAGTTTAATAATTTACGTAAACCTAGACCACCGTAACAGCACGTTACCTATCTGAAAAAAAACCTTTTTAAAATGATCTATCATTTAAACAAAACAGTAGTTGTAACATTATTAGGTATTTCTCTTAGGTTTTAATTTTTAAAATGTGTTCCACAATTCTTTCACACCATTTATAATCTACAATGTAAATAATTATTATTTTGTTATAATATTAGCAAATATGTTTATTTTTTCATTTCAGAAGAGGTAAGATTCAGACCACAGCCATCATCAGTTTCGGAGTGTTAAATAAAGGTGGTCTGTTACTTTCTGACCTTCTTTGTATTTGCAAATCTTATTATCATACATTCATTCTTCTCGCCTGAACTTCTAAATAGGAAGATAGTCTAATGATCCGGCTGCATCCCGACTCGGAAATAAGAAGCCTGATTGAGGAGGTTTCTTTCTTTTCTTTTTTGCAATTATGCCTGANGTAATATTTGACCGGCATCTCTCCTGGGAAAAGGGTGAGAGAAGCAGAAATATTTAAAGTTGTGAAGAATGAATGAAAGAATGGTAATCCTTATTAAAACGAAACGCTGTTACAGACAATATGCATGTCTTCATTTAGATAAAATCGAGAATCTTCACGCACGTAACGAATAATCTTAAGAAAAATATCTTGATCCTCTTTCACGTCTAGCATTTGTTTCTCAATCTTTCCGGTTTCATCGTATTAACTTAACGACTTCTTAAACGCCGTAACCCTGATTCTTTCCTGACCAAACTTTTTTCTCTCATTTCGTTTCAAAATTTGGAATAGAATTAATTTTCCTTTAATGAACTCTTTTGTAAAAGGCTTCCACATTGAAAAGAAGGAGAACTTGAAACAATAAAGGGGAAAATAAAACTAAATGGTTGAAGTTTGTCTTTAACGGCCATTTCAACGATAAGTAAAAAACCTTTCCAAGCACTTACACGAAATTAACTGCCGTAAATGAAATAGCAGAAATAAAGCGATTTAAGGAAGCGTGCAGATGCAAATATGTAGAATTCTTTAGTAAAATTGTTTTCTTGACTTGCGAGATCCGTCTTTGTTATCATGTGTAAAAAAATTATTTAAATAATTATGCGTACGTATGAAAAAACACTTCAAATTAAGGCTTTTCAGAGTTTACTCTTATATATT
>BGPR01025685.1:0-22155 GCA_013235015.1 Araneus ventricosus
CTCAATTTGGATTTTTTAATTACAATCACACTCAATTTGGATTTTTTTAATTACAATCACATTCAATCATTGCATATGTGTTAAACAAAACGCGCTACATTATTTTCCAACTTGAGTACAGCGAAAAAGCGGTTTCGAACAATAATAAATAAATAAACGTAATAATAATCAAAATCCACTGGTATGATTAAAACTGATTTCAGACTCAAAATAGAAGGTTAACAGTGTCTTAAAAAGTCAAATTTAAACAATGTGCTTTTCTTAATTTCGATGTTATGAATCTAATATCCATATCCAATACACTGTATCGCTCTAAATATTACTATTGAAAGCTCTTCTCCGGCTCTTAGATTTAACATTAAAATGATTTTTACCTAATTTCAGAGATAAGTATTTCATTAAATACAGAAAAAACAGGCACAACTGTCTTTCCTTTTCATGTGACCTGTAAAAATTATATTCCTTCCTTCTTCCTCCTCACTTTCTTAAAAAAATACCCTTATATTTCAAGTTCAAGTACAATCAGTAACTGAACCAACATAAGATTATATACTAAACAGCGCCAAAGTGCTCAGCATCTCTACTCAGCAGTACATTAATTAACTTTAACAAGCCAATAGTCGTGTTAATCAAATACGAAATTGAGAATTTATGAAAGGCCCTTATGAAATAGCATTTCAAGGTATGGTAAGTAAGTGAGGTTTTTTAGAAATCTTTCATCAAAAGGTTTTATTTCACTGACCTGTTTTTATTTTAAAGTCTGAATTTATATATTTGGGCTAGTAATTACAAATTGAATATAAGTGATTGATAGTGATGTGACGGATCCGCTCACTTCACGGGTTCGGAGCGCCTACCCGCTCTGTATCCGAAATACAAATGAACTTATTGCGCATAATTACTTCTAGAATAACGACTTTATTATTAATATTTTTATTTAAGTAAAACTATGAATCATTATTAATAACATCATAATTTTGATACTTATTTTTATTAAGTAATTTTAATTATAAAAACCTTTGTTAAAAATTAAAATTCTGTTTTTTGTACTTGAGATTATGAAATTTATTGTTACTTTGCGAGAATTTTCAAAGAACCATGAAAGTCTTTTTTCTCTCTTATCTGGGTTGAGGTGCTGGCTTCTTATGAATGTCATTTAATTGCTGGAGACAATATGTTTAATGAAGCGATCAGTGATGCAATTTCATCTCAAATTTCTTTCTAATCACATTCCCAATCCCGATGATATTCATACGTAAAACAAGTTTAATCATCATCAAGAAATATTATTCAAATCTTTGTATTTATATATCGAAGATCCAATGAAAAAATAGAAATATATTAATAACGTCATTGACAAAACAGTAATTTTTCATTGAATTTCTGCCAACTGAATTAACTTCTAATTTTTAACCAAGATATTGATATCTTTTAAATATTTCCATATGTCCGTAGTATGTGTTTACAAATCATGGTTGAGAAGACACCGGCTTACGAATGTGTTTGACGCAAGTTCGAATTTGAACAGTACTTTTCCACTGCATGAGCAATGGTCTCAAGAATTAAGTTTCCGGATATCTTTTTACATTTTTCTTCAATATTCTCAGTATTTTAATCTATTTTACACTTTATTTCAAAAAGTTTGCCTTCTAAGTTAAAAAAAAAGAAAAGTTATAAATGTTCTATATAAAAAATATTCGTTTCGACTAACTTGAAATTACTCACATAGAAGAAATATTCTATCGAATATAAAATGCCTGCAAATAACGTTTTATCTACAGCTAGAAATGTCGTTTCAACCGCAGAGACAGTTCCAGCAAATAAGTTTATCCTCAATAATTCTTTGCCCATGTTACTTTTAGTTCTTTATTCACTAGAAAATCACCCGTCATGGTTTGACGAGTGCAAATTGCCTCTTCGTTCGAGAGATTTTCCTTCAAATTTGACGTGTTTAAATAGATATATATGCGAGAGAAATATTTAACATTGATTGAAAACAAATAAAATAAACACATGTTTTATGACAGGAAATATTTTTTTTTGTATTTACATATTATTTAAATATTTCTTTATTCAAAATACCTCTTGGTAAACAACATTCCGTGGGAAGTATTTTTCGTTGTTTAACAATTTTTCTTGTACTTCAGATGTCTTTGTGTAAATTTTAACGTGATTGGGAATCCTAGACCTTGAAAGTGCAACATAGAGCTGTCCATGAGAAAAGACAGGCACATAGATGTTAAATTCCAACATGAACGAAAGTTTGCCTCTGCGATTTGCTGATAGTCATCGTGTAAGCTGGAATTAACGGGAACTGGCGGCGGTTGAGAACGAATGGTACATTCACGTCAATGGTGGCTAATTTAATTCTTGGCAAGAAAACAACGTCGCTACGATTGCATTCAGATACAATTTGGCGTCCAAACTATATCACGCGCATGATATACCACTGACGTCATTTACTACTTTCTATTAGAAAACGGAAATTAATTTGAAATATAGGATTAATATAATTTAAAATTTCTCAGGAACTATCGATAATAGCGAGATAAATTTTATATGAATCGATAGAAAATTTTTATTTCACTATTTTAGAGCTATTAAATTTGAAATTAGAACGAGAATTAATCTTTTAAATTTAAAATTACTGAAATTGAGGTTATCTAACAATGAAATAATGCTGTTGAACATCTCGCAGTGCTATGGCGCAAGTTTTATTGTTGGTGACGTCAGAGCGTTACCGGAGGATCTGGGCTATTATATTAGTAATATTGACTCCGTTTAATTCAGTGTTTCCTAACCGTTTTTGAGCCATGCCCCACCTAAGCCTCTCTTAAATTCTTATGTAACATATACATATTTTAAATGAAATGTTAAAAACTAAAGTTTTAACGTAATGTCTCATATTTGTACATTTCCAATAACCACTGTCCCTGAAACCGACATTAATAATATTAATCTAATCATAGAAATTTTAGCTTCACATTTCCCACTCTCAAATTTTGACTAAATCAGCGACAACATACAACAGAAGTAATTTCTTTTAACCAGCCCGGATATTAAAATCCAAGCTATAAATAAACTGAATTGGAATGCCTAGTCTCAGGTAAAGTTAAGAAAATGCAAAAATATAAATAAAATATACTTATATTAAAAAAGTGGTAAACACTTTAGAAACACGACTGAATATTTGATCTGAATCATTATAATCTGAAATGCCTCAACTTTATTCGAAATCATCTTCAAGTTGTGTTAAATATAATTCTGCATTCAGGTTAATCTGTTTATTCTAGCTAGCAAATATCAAGAGTAACAATTTCTGATCATCAAAAGCGGCTTGCCACGTTCTTACCATGTGAATTCCCCAAGTTCGAAGATTTTTCTGTCTTCTCTTCACACTATTTCTTTTTGAAATTTATATGATATAATTCTTGTTATTTTTAACATGATAACGGCTGGCATAATATCTGTAAATTATGTTATGAGAAAGTTGTTCATTCAAAAACATAACGGGAGGCTGTGTTTTTCAAACAGCCGCTGATGTTAAAGGCTTAGGGACTACTTTACTCGGTGACTCTTTTGTTTCTCGGTTTATCTTTCTTACTAGCGATTCTCATTTCTTTCTAGAAGTTTCTCGGATTATCTTTGTTACACGCGATACTCTTTTGTCCCTCGAAGTTACTCGAGATTCTCTTTTGTTTATCTGAAATGCTAATGTATAGAAAATTGGCGAAATTAAATTAAACTAAGGTTACAATGAAAATTGTTTTTATTTCCTAATAAAATATTTTACAATGTCAATCCTTTCGTTTTCAATTCATCACTCGTTCGTGGATATGTTATAATTCTGTGTAGGATCGACCCATGAAATGAAAAGTAACATACTTAATTTACTAATTCCGGACTAATGGTTTTTGTAAAAGTTTAATCAATATACGAATTCCCCACAGTACTAGGATAATTTGTCGCCACCATGTTCAAATCAAAATACTTCTTTATGAAACCGAACGCTTTCTCATTCCTTTTGTCATCTACATTAAAGTCACCCATAACGATAATAGGAACATCTTTATCTATATGAAACTCTTCTTCGATCAACAAATTTGTCTCTGAATATTTTATAAGTGCGCTGAATAAGAACATTTTCAAATGGGATGCATCTACTCCCGGATGAATGTTAACTGAAGATAATATACAACGCGACTGACCATTAATTGCAAATTAATTGTTTTCAACATATGTAGGTACCGAGACATAGAGGATCGCGTCAGAATTTCATGCGTATTTTGGCCCAACTTTTCGACTCACTAGTCGCTGAACTACAATTCCGATTTTCAATTTTTTTTGTAACTTTTGTTGTTACCCTTTGCCTCTAAAATAAGACATTAGTTATGTTTTTAACATATGTAGTTACCGAGATAGAGAATCTACCATACAGTGTTTTTGTGGCGTTTGTGTAAATGAAATTCCTTCCTGAGAGCCTAATGGAAGGAACGTAATCCTAAGTTAGAAACCAAAAGTTAGAAACAAGTGCTACAATGAGTTGCGAAAAGACAGACAGAACACATAACGCTGCATCTCGCGGTATTACAGTAGACTCTCAGAAATCCGGCACTGCACAATCCGGCTTTTTATAGTTCGGCAATTTCAGAAGGGTGAATGGGGAGCATTAAAGGGAAAGAATGCCACTGATATAGATATCACTAGCCTTGGCACGACGTTAGCAATAAAATTTTGAATTATATTTTGCAATATTTCTTATATATGGTATAATTTTCTGAATAGTTTTGTATATTTTGTACAATAAACATAGGTTTTGCTTTCAAAATGCGTTTTTTATTATGAACTTCTACTAATTCTACTACTAACGGTGTGGCACGGAAGCCTGGAGAAGGGACCGCCAGCCCAGGAGCCGCAATCGTTATCTTACCGAGGTCCGCCCAAAATAGCCCTCACGTTGCGTCAAACGAGACGTGAATATTATTAAAATAGTTCTTAACTTGAACATAAAAGCAGTTGTATAATAATCTCCCTTTTCAATAAGCTTGTTCTTTATAAAATTTATAGCGGGTGATATTTTGCAGAAAAAATGATAGGTGGTAAATTTTTGTCTCATTTTGGACATAAACGAACCGAACTTGTAATTCCTCATTGAAGGGACGACAAATGTCCAGATTCGTGGCGCCATCTATAGGCAAAATAGTTCACGAAGAGAAAGTGGAGTACAATATACTTTTAACGTAATTGATTGAAATTAATGAAATATATGCTTTATTTTCCACGCTGAGACATCTTGACGCTGCAATATTTAAATTGAAAGGCAAACTTGCAATTAAAGTAAATAAGTAATAGGCATTCTTAGCTAATTTTAAAGGAAGATAAGTAGTACATATGTATACAAAAATATCAATTAAATTTCTTAAAAAAATATTTATCTTTATGACGTTAAAAAAATATAATAAATTGCAATCCATGATTTATTAAACAAACAAACATATAACAAAATCGGTGCGTATTTGGAAAGATAGATTCTTTGGTACTTGCACGTTATATCGGCCACCGCGATTGAATCGTCAAGTAACTGAGATATATTGCCAACATGGAAAACGGTTTGGCGATGTGAGAACATTCGTTTTGCGTGCTCAGTGAGCTTTTCATTGGTCTCTTGCAGCATCTAAAAGGGACAAATTGTACATGCGGCATCCGAATTGTATACAGTGAAAATTTTTTAACTGAAAGGAACATCAGCGACTTCGTTTTCTTCAAAGCGGGAAGTTAGTAGCAACGCTTATTCATTGAATGTCAGGAATCTACGTTTTTTAAAATTCCAAAATGAGCTTCCTTCTCAAAACGTTTCTTCGTCAAAAAGACAACAGAAGTGTACAGAAGTACGGAAGTCCTAAACAAATGCGTTCGGAAATCATCAGAACTGTAGAACACTGAACTTGCGAGCTTGGCGAAATCCGAAGGTCGCTAACTAAGCTCGATGGTCGCTTTAACAAATAAGTACCTATTCTTTTAAGAGTTAAATAATTTTACTTCACAATTTTTAATAGTTCAATATTTTTTACAGCAATATAAATGGCTTTAAAAAACGGTAGAATGAAATATTAAATGCAATACAATGAGCTTCTCAGATATTGAAACCTGAACTGTAGTAATTGCAGCGAAAATAGCACCACAATCACAGCAACAAAATTTTTGCCCGATTATGCTGTTGAGAAAATGCTACATAAACAGCGCAACTGAATCATACACGCATGTCTATATGTTTTACTGCTAACTTAACCACAAAAAATGAATTCGTACGCAAGAGACATGAATCCTTCCTCCCGATGTCGAAGCACTTCATATTGATTGTTAAATACTTTTATTTAGCATCACTTGCTTCAAGTTCGAAAAATGGAATTTTGTAAACGATTTTTCACTCGCTTTTTGATGCTTTAGGGTTTGAACTTTTGTATATTTGTGTATTTTTAATGAAATTACACTATATTAATATTTTCAGAGCTTAATTTTAGGTTAATCAATTATCTCTTTAATCCCGAGGCGTCGTTTTTCGTCTAGCTCCTTTAAAACCGTGACTTTTTGGGAGGAAACGACACGAATTGGAATCTCCCAATCTGGGTGGTCGTTTACCCCATCACCACAACGCCTGCTCTAACCTTCCCTTAAGGCGTTCGGAAATAGGCTGCCGTTGACAAGGATAATTGGACCCCTACTGCGCTTATCTCCTAAGCGACCTCAGAACTTCACCTCCCCTCAGAAGAAGCCAACTGCTTCAAACCGGGTTTCCTCGCTGTTAAGGGGAAATCGCCTCGCTCAGTATGCGAGGGTTAATTTAATTAATTTTGATTTCATACGCGTGGTGACACTTGGTTTTCAATTTCAGAAATATTGGTTGCATTGCTTTATAATACTTGCACCACAGCATTTATAAAAATGAATTAAATATTAATTACAAGAAATTAGAAAATAATTAAATCAAAAAATAATTCCCACATTTTACAGCATCAGGAAACCTTCTTAAAATTTTACTTTTACAAACTTTTTTTAATTATTTTTTTTGTTTTTGTTTGTTCTGGCTTAAAAATCACAACTACCGTCTCAGTTTTAAAATGTGCCTTGCCTTTAGAATTTACTAGCGGTACGTCTCTAATTTTTCGAAATGGTGAAAATTAGACACCATAAATTGCAAAGGCGTTCTGAAAAAGGTAGGAAATAAAATTATGTAAATAAAATAATCCGACCATTAAAAGTTACACTTCTTGCATTTAATGCTATCTCATAAAATAAAATGGCTGTGTTAGAAAATATTTTGTTTCCCTACCACAAAATTATTCGAAACACTAAGTACTGGATAGAAGTAGTTTGAAATCCTAAAAATCAAAGAAAGCAATTCACAAAGCAGTTTCAAAATGTTTTCTGTCATGAAGGATCCCTTCTAATAATGTGCCTGTAAATACTTTGGAATTCTTCACCACGTATATTACCTATCTGTTGCTTTAAATCAATGTATTTGGCGGACAAGTCTACTGTAAAACCTCGCTGATCGGCAACCCCTTCTTAGCGGTCACCCCTCTTAATGGCCACTTATTTTGGCCCGGAATTTTTAGCCCATAGACATAAGGTTAAAATAACGTCTATTTTTGGCCACTCAAACCGTCTGAGCGGCCAGGTTGGTCGCCCATTCAACTTTAGTAAAATTCATTTCTTTCTGCCTGATCATAGACCTTCTATTAAGAGAAAATGGAGGAAATGAAACCATTGGATTTAAAACCACATCTGAAATCAGACGGAAACAAATCGTTCATTCCTTTCCCAAAGTGAGTTTGGCCTCATCCGGGGTAGCGCATTCGAGTCCATTTGTGTTTTTAGGCAGCTTTTCTAACTTTGAAAGAGAAGCTTACGGAAGAGAGTTACGATCATCATTAATTGAAATTTTCAGCTGGACATACTTTAAAAATTATAGGGGATAATTTTGTCCATTCCTTAAAAACTACCTACGAATTGATTATGATTTTATTCTCCAATTTAAAAAACAACTTAAAAATTTGGTTAAGTGCTTTTTTTCTTTGGATGATTCTTAAAATTCATGTAAGCAGAAATAATAAATTAGGTCATATTTAAATACATATTTTGTACTTCCAATCATGATATCCGTTTAGTTCGGCCACCTCTTTGAGCAGAACTTTTAGAGCACCACATATTTGAATTTTACTTGGAACGGAGAGTGGCCCTTGTAGAGGGGTTTCACTGTATTTCTAACGAAGTCTCGAAGTCAAAACCAAGCTGGGCCAATTAAAGTTATTTGAAACTCCTTGCAATCCATCCCAATATTTAACAAAATTCTCGTCCTGACAATTCATTAAATTTCTGTTTTGATGGGCAGGTATGGTATCATGTCGATAACACACATTTTTACAAATTATAATTTTGCATAACCTGGTATAAATCCATTAATATAAGGCTGGGTAAGTAGATATCGATTTTACGGCATCACAAATTTATTCTGAATTTGAACTTTTTTCTTTAGGTATAATTTTCCTCTTTCTATACAATTATAATATACAGAGGACCCACTTAAATCCCTTGCACCCTTCCATCAACTTCAGAACGATGGCAGCTATAGTCATAAAAGTGTTGTCTAGGTATAGTAAACTTGTAAAATTTGAAGTTTTATGCAGCACTGCTAGAGTGTCGCAATCTGATTAAGTTTTTCAAACATTATAATCAAAAAATAGCCCCAAGACGTAGTTATTAATAATTTTCTTCATTAAATTATTTTTTAGTTTAGCAGGTTCTAGGAGCCATGATAGGACCGGTGCGGCGAATCTGGCAAATCTTTGATATAAATCTCTAAAAAAAATGTTATAACAGATTGTTCGTTATCTTATAATAATTAAAATTATTATATATATCCCAAACAGGGAGTATGGAAGTGTATGGAAATTCTATTCAAGAAAAGTGCAAATAAGTCAAATGATTTTAATTCTAGAACTTTCATGAGTTTAGATTTTACACAAACAACTTTTGAATTAATGGTTCTATTAGCAGTGATTCACACCAAATAAAACGCATTGCATATTTCAGTTAAATTAGGGACTGAATCCTTCCAAGAGTTGACCACTTACCGCTAATCTATTGGAGTAGGTGTGAACATGGTGATTCAAAAGCCCAAAAAGAAAGATAAATGATATTCGGTATGTGGTCTTAATACCACAATTGTAGTTCGGTTTCAAATTTTGAACCCAATCGGACAAATGGAAGCGTTCCAATATGGATACTTCATTCTCTTGAATATACTTCGATTTTGAACTCAAAATAACATCATATTGTTTAAATATAGATGAAAGTCGAAGGCAGAATACTCCCACTGGTGTGTATTTCATCATTTTATCTGCCATTTCCCAGTGTTAACTATAACCGTTTTCTGATAAACAATAAAAAACTTTAATATATTTATGAATTGATAATATTTTTAATCAAATTAAAATTTAGGTCAAACATTCAAAGTAGTATTTTCATCACGCATGTACGACCCGAAATATGCCCTTTCTTTTATTATTAATTACTATCATTACTATTTATTATTTATTACTCATTGCATCTATAAAAGCACATCACCAGAACATTATTTTATGGCTTTGCTTCTATCACAAACTATCGATAAATAAGTTTTTCTGTATACTTCAACAGCGAATCCACAGCTACACTTTTATAATTAGCGGAAGTTTCCAGAAAACTCAAAATATATGCACGGATGTTTTTTCATGGCCACCTAGAGCGCCACAGATACAAGTGATCGGTACTGGAAAAGGTAGAAATGCTATAAATAGGATCTTCTTAACAAGGAATCTGCCATAAACAGGGGCGGGGGCAAATGCCCCCCGTCGGTGACCGCTTGCCCCCAACCGTAGTTGTTGTTTATTCTGCCTGTAGCTCGCACCAGATTTGACAGAATATCCGACAAGGCGACAAGTGAATCAAATTTCGCATTTTGACGACTGTTTTCGGTCGGTCGGCTGGCTAAGTGATCAACAAGATGGGTGAAAATTTGTAGTTTTTGTTTTTTCCATCGACTGTTTCGATCACTTTTCGGCGGAATTATTAGGTAAAACTAAATTATCTGTATTCACAAGAATGTGACAATACATAGTATTAATTCCTCTCAACGATCATTTTTATTCGGCTCGGATTTTTTCGGCCCATAGACACAATGTTGTTAAAGTAACCTCTATAAACGGCCATTCAAACCATCTGAGCAGTCAGGTTGGTCGAGCGTGCAACTGCAATAGAATACGGTCCTTTCGTCTCTCCGACCGTGCACATTTTTTAAGAGAAAATGGAGGACAAAGGAACAAGAAATTCATACATTCAAAAACAACACCGGAAATCAGATAGAAATTAATCATTCCTTTCTCGATGTGAAGAGAAAAGTGAATTTCGGACTCTACAGGGTTTGGGCGTTAAAGAGTTCATTTGTGCCTTTCAGGTGCCGATTCGAACTCTGATAACAAAGCTGCAGCGAATGAAATTTTCATCTCAACGACTTTAGGAAAAATTGAAGATATCATACAATTTCCTCAACAACTACCGACGAAACAATTAGGGATATACTTTTACAAGTAAAAGAAATTACCTCCGAAAGAGCTGAAAGACCCAAGTAGAAACAAATTTAATCCTTTTTCTAAAAAAATAGAGAGAGAGAGAAAAATTTTCGGATAAAGTATTTTTTTTCTCTTTGGATGATTTTTTTAATTAGCTTTATCAGAAATGACGAATTTGGACTTATTTAAATAGGTATTTTGTACTCCCACTCCCTAGCATAATAACCTTTTAGAGAGGGCAATTTTTCTCGGAACGGTGGTTATATACTAGCCGCCCTCTTCGACTAGCTTGTTCGTCTGGAATATAAATTGAATTTAATCTCATATGCATAATTTGATATTCATGGTTTAATTAAAAAGTAATTATAAACTTCAAACTGAGTAACCCGTGATCTTTTAGTATCTTTCGTCTTTAATTTCACTTCGTCGGCACCTTTCTTATAACTTATGCAAAATGCGCATTTCATTGCAGTATGAAAATGACGCGACACACTTTACGTCTTTCAGCATGCTAGATGGATTAAAACATGCTGATAGAAAGAATTAAAACATAGCAACCATAATCACTGAGCGTACTAAATATGTTTCCAATTATAGTTATTATCTTAGAGGACTTCGTTTACAGATTTCACAGAAAAATTGATGAAACAAAAAAGAAAGTAAAACCCATTAGGACATTACCATAGCTTTCAATAATGGAAGTGAAACAGGCAATTAAATATTATTTGTGTAAACACTGGAAACGGTTTGAATCAGATTGCAACAATGAAAAGTATCGTTGTAAATTATGCCAAAAAATATTTTTTCAAATTTATTAAAATTAGAGAAAAGAACAATATGGCAACTTAATTGATGTCATTAAAAAAGATGAGTTTGTAAATTTTCAGATGGTGGCTCGTACTGATCAAAAATTCTATTTTAAACTGGCACGATAAACGTTCAACTTTCTGATTGGTTAGTCATGCTTGCAAAGTGACATGGATTGGTAAAATCGGTCCAATTTTTGAGGAAATAAGTCATTGTTTCCCCCCTAGAGAATGCACAATGAAGTAGTGTTTTTGCGATTTTTCTAGAAAGTGAAGAATGGAGATGGGGAGGCAACTATTGACGATGTATCTAGAGTTGTGAGCTTTCATATAAAATAAAAGTCTGCGAAATCGATCCAGTGGTTTAGGGCGAGGACTCTCTCAAGAGCTTCTCCCATAGAAAATGTGCAGTTAAGGAATGTTTTTCAGATTTCACTTGAAACTGCAGGTTCATGAGGGACAGCTGATCTTTAATGACGTATCAAGGGGTCATAAGCTTTAATATGAAATAAAAATTGTCGAAATCGGTCCATTGATTGGCGCTGAGGTCCTTTGGGTTTTGCAACTTATTTTAAATATTTAGACTAGCCGCCTTAAGCGACCATCTGTTCGCCAGTACTATTAATAGCTAGTAGCTTCCAATTTGGTGAAATAAATTGACGAATTGGTGGTTGTAGAGGCTGAGGGACTCTGCAAAAGTTTTATTTTGCGATATATTTCGAAAATGGAAGGTGGTGGTTTGCAGGAGACCATTGATGGACGTCATAAGTTTCCGAATGCAATAAAAATTGTCAACATCAGTCCAATAGTTGGTACTGGGGGGACTGGTCCACTGGTTTTACCAAATATTATAAACTAACCGCCTTAGGCGACCAGCTTGTTCGCCGGGAATATAATTTCAATTTGATCTTGCATCATTTTATTTTCACTCTTCCCCTAACAACTTAATTTTAAACTTTAGAAAGTGGTAGATATTTAATCAATGTTCTATTAGTGGCTTGCACCACTTCTGATCATTGTCTAAATGAATGCCCCTATAGGAGTTAAATAACTGACCATGTCATGTAATGTAACATGTAACAATATAAGATAAACACACAATTAAATATTTTTTTAAACAATGGAAACGGTTAGAATTGCGTTGCAACAATAAAAAGGATTGTTGTAAATTATGCAAAAAATATTTTTTTTAAATTTATTAAAATTAGAGGAAAACTTGTAAGACAACTTAATTGATGTCATTGAAGAGGTAATTTTGTAACTTTTAGATGGCGTAAAAATAATATTTGTGCTATAATATTTCGGAAGGTATTAAGGAAAAACGCCCAAATTTCGCTTACTGTTTAATCTTTTCACTTAATTTTCCCACCCTCCAAAGTAGGTTTGTTTCAAATATCGTAGCAATAGGTCCAGTGGTTTGCCCTGTAGAGCACCAACACACAGCCATTCTCCTTTATTATTCCTAGAAATATGTAGATATGCATTTGTAGGTTTAAAATTTGTTAATAAATATTTTTAATTTTCAGCTATTATTTTATTTCGATATAAGGTTTAAATAATGATCTCCAAATTTTTGCCAATATCAGTGCTGTACAGGTCATTTCCTAAAAGATTTGTTCATATTTCTTCATTTTCTATTATTTCTTGTCGTTCAGTCAGACAATTCTTACTGTACGACATTATACAAATAGCTAATTATTTCAATTAACTAATTATTATAACTGAATTCGCTAATTAATGCTTAATTACTTTTAATGAAATATAAAATTAATTATTATGTGTTATTTTGAAGTTACCTAAATTTGAGAAATTTTGCTTTTCTGCCTGTCGGAGATGTCTTGCCACCGTGTCAGAAAATTTCTGGCGCCGACTATGCAGTTAAGGAGTTATCTCTTTATATTTTTTTAACAGGAAATAATTTAGTGATCTTAATGCAGAATTATAATTTATGCATGGTGCATATGATTTTGAATAATGTTCAGACGTGTCAGATTCAAAAATTACGAATTAACTATTTTAAATTAAAACGAAACTGATTTTCAGACGCTCCAATAAGAATACTATGGTACTATGATAATTGTTTTTGAAACGGGTGTATTTTCTTTTCTTAAACTTTCAGCTGCCATGTTACAAAATGGCGTTTAGCGATAAAAGAATTTACAATTTATAAATATTCGTCAATTCCAAAGGGCGCAATTTTTTAGAAAAACGCCAGACTGTTTGAAAGTCTAACAATTTGCATACAAAATAATTCAGTAAGTATTGCTTGAACAGAATTCCCTTAGAATCATTCGGATTTGTATTTATTTTCCAGAGATAATTTACACATTAAAAGATGTAGGGAAAAACAAAAATTTGGATGGAAATGGACGTCTTAATAACAACTCTACCACTATTTTAATTCAACTTTTTCTGTATAAATTTTTCCAAACAAATATAACTTAATGAACATGTGCACAATCTGTCCTCGTTTCTTTAATTTATAGCTTGGACTTTAATGTCCAGGCTGGTGAACGAAAGTTTAAGATGTTATCATTTGAAAGGACCAGGAATTGCTGTATGATACAAGAGCCAGACGGGCAATACTGCGGAAGGGACCAGGAAAAATCGGTTATATTTCCTTGTAATTTTGAGGTTTCATCGCCATCTGTTAGTTTGATGAAACTCGTTTTATGACATGCATTTGGAAAAGGAAAGCGTACTCTGCAGGCACATGCGATTAATGAACGCGATACTAGGCGCTACCTTCGGATTTTTTGATTTTTCTAGTTGTTTTTGACATTATTAACGTAGATTTCTCTTTTTCAGAAAACGGGACATTTCGGCTTCTCTAAACTATGATTGGGGACAAAGGAATCGGCAACTTATAAACGGGACGTATAGTCGAATTAAACATGCCCCGATTTAAATACTGCGTTTGATAAGCGATTCCAGCGTCACTTCACAAGTAGCATAGAAACTCCCAGCCAATAACCTCACATTTATAGAAAACATAAAGGAGACTAAATTCTAGGACTGTTCGAGAGTACATAATGTGTTAATTCAGAAATTGTTAAATATTTGTAAACGTGTAAATGACTGTGCTATATATAGCGTAAATATCTTTTCTGTTTTATCTTAAATAAAATCCCAGTGTCTTGCCCATCAAATCGTTCAGAAGCCAGTCTGGTTACGTGTGCGGGGTAAGAGACAGCGTTCTGTTCTTATTAAATGTTTGAAGATCGAGCATATTATCCTAGATTCATCAGAATTAGAAATGTTAAAAGTGTAATATATGTTATAAATATTTTATTAACTAAAAAATAATGTATAAAAGATAATATGTTTTATTATTCAAATGTACCGAAAAAGTTCATCTTTTTCTATAGAAATTTATACTAATAATTATGACTGTACAAAAGTGGTAATTGTTTTATTGAACCATATTTAATATAAATAACCTCCGCTTTTGAAGTTAAAATCGGCATAATTAAATAAAACCAAACTTAATTCAACCAGACGGTATTAAAGGTTAATTGTAATAAGCCTGAAATGATGTTGAGTTTATTTTAAATTTTATATAGTTATAGATTATTTGCATGTAATGCTCTATGCACAATCCGATTTTAAATAAACAAGTCATTAGTGGCAATATGTGGGAGAAGCGATTAGTGGCGTGGAATACACTGAAAGTAGTTGGGTACTGCTCACGTTCTTACCGTGCCTACTGAAGAAAGTTATTGTGTGTTCGATTCTGTCCCGCGTCTCAGGGAAATGCTGAGAAAAACGGCAAATAATTACTTTTCTAGCACCTCCGGAGGTCTGCAGTCATTACCCAACTAATAACAATGTACTTCTTGACGCATATCGTTCATTGGCCGTGCATGACTTGTCCGATTAAAATCGGGGAGGGATAGATTATTTCCATGTAATGGTCGATGCACAATCCGATTTTAACTAAACAAGTCATTAGTGGCAAAGTGGAGGAGAAGCATTAACGGCGTGAAATACACAGAAAGCAGTTGGGTACTGCTCACGAACTTACCGTACGTACTGAAGAAAGTAGGGGGTTACCGCTCCTAAAAGGATGGAAACTTAGAGGGAAAAAGGGAACTTAGTTAAGGAAACTTCCTTAAGGAAACTTAATTCAGTATTATAAAGGCAGATATATTCACTTCCCAGGGTTGAGAAAAGAACAAAACCATTATATAGAAGATATTTTCTAAGGAAACTGTCATTTTAGTGACTTGGTTGAAGGATGCGCTTTTCGTTTCATTGAATATCGATATATCGGAGCTATATCGATTCATTTTTATATCCATTTCAATTAAATTGCCTTGTCTTGAAGCTGCTATGCAACCCCAAACCAGATTCTAACCACCCCTGCTTAACAGTTATTGTCACCGTTTATTTCCTTAAATATTGATTTTAGACATATACTTTAAGTCACAAAGATTCATCAAATAAGACAAAAATGCGTATGAAAATATTTTGACTTCTAAGGGGATCGATAATAAAAAGTTACAAATATTACATTTTTATAGGGTCACCTTAGTGTAAACATGTCAATTAATAAAATGTTTCCCTTACATTTATCTATACACATACAGAATGCACATTTTTATTTGCAAAATTTACAGGGATATAAGAAAACAAATTTATTGACTTAGATCTCTTTTCCATACATTTCAATGCTGTTTGATGCAGTCATTAGGTGTCCCTTTGAGGAATACTATATATATTTTAATAAGTTATTTAAAAGGCGGAATCAGGAAATAACAATGTTGCTGATAACTCTTGTTAAATTTAAAAACTAGTCAAATAATACATTAATTGAAGTATTTAAAAAATAGATCAACTTGTTAATCTTCGAAAAAATTCACAGTGACTTATCAGCAGTGAGGCTCATCCTCTCAGAAACAAGCAGTGCTGTAAAAATATTACTTGAATACAATTGAAATACAATTTTTCAAAAATAACTTTACCTACATATATTTCAAACTTATAGTTGTAATTATGTGAATTGAACTTTAGATAAATGCAGTCTTTTTATGTGAGTTCCGTTTTAATAAGAGAAATCTAATATGTAGGAAACAACCAAGTTCCCATTCAGGGAACATGAAAGTGAATCTGAAACATAAAATCAGGTAATGAAAAAAATACAAGAACGTGAAGGCGAATCATGGGTAATATTGAAATGGAAAAAAAGAACATTATCTGGTTTTTAGCGAAACAAAGAAGCATCCGAAAATCCAGTTCCGTTTAGGTTCTGTGACAGAAAAAGTAGCTATTCGCTTTCGTCCTTTATGCCACTTAGTTGTTCTCAATGAAAGAATTTTAGTACTTTCCAGAAGTACTTTGGTGTGCAGCTAAATCCTCTGTCTGTCTTACTTTTTTATTCATATTCTGTCTTCTTTTCTCGTTTTCATCTTTTTTCTTTAATAATCGAACTCTCAGAGTGGAGAAGTAAGCAAATAAGAATAGAAACAAAAATACGAATTTTTAAAATAATTTTAGTGAGTTCTGCAACTTTGGAGAAATAAAGTACAAGTCGCCAATTCTTTTAGGTAAAGCTTAATAATACACACAACGCAAAAAGGAAATAGTTAAACATTTTTCTATTTTCCTGTTATACCTTAAATTTTCATTTTCTCAAGTTGTCCTTCTATTCTTTATCAAGTCGATACTTGCAACTATCTACAAATGAAACTGAGAAATAGTATGTGTCATTGGCAACAGTATGTGATGATTGGCTGATATACTACTTGTGACAAATATTTGCATTTTGCTGTTTTTCTGTGTTGAATAAATTTGCATTTCTGAAATAAAAATCTCCATATAAATTTTGAGCAGACCCTTGAAATTTAAAAATAACATATGTCTGAAAGTTTTGTAGACAGAATTGTGAAACTTAGTTTATGCATATATGAGTATAAGAGGAACATTGACACTTTTGCTCTATGGTGAAAAAATTTAATTTTCTTAACTTTTCATTTAAACTTCCACAGAAGCCAAAGAGTTTTCACACAAATTTTTACCTTATTTGATGTAATTTTGTAATTGGAAGTTTATGTCTAAAATCAATATTTAAGGAAATAAACGCTTCTTTTACTTTTTTGGGACGTATATATGTATATGCATAAGCTTATACAATATATATATGCTTATGCATGTATGCTTAAGTTAATAGGAATTATTTAACAACATTAAAGTCTTTTAGATTCATTTTTGATGTGATCATATATAATGGAATTAATAAAGATTTTAGTAAATCATTTCATAGGTTTCACTAGATAAAGTATAAGATTACATCATATAATTATTTATTTATTTTATTGTATATTTCTAATATATATATATATATATATATATTATAAAAGGTTAAATTTAATTTATATTTAATATTTTTAGTGTTTTATTATAGTATTAAAAGCTTAATTTAGAAATAATATTTTCACTTTAAATGAGGAACTGTCTTTAGGATAATGCTCAAGTCCTAACAATTTTTATAACTATTGAATTGGTACGTTATAAGTTATTTATCTTTCTCGTTTATAATATTAAAAGATTTTGGGAATTTATTCCAATATCTTTTCGTTCTTTCAAAAATTGAATTTCGCAGAGGGTTGGCGCTTCAAAATCCAGATTTAATGCTACACATGTCAGTTCCCAAGGCTGATAGGCATTTAATTGTTGGAATTGCAATGCTAAGTCGCCTTTTTTCATAGTGTAACCATCTTTTGTATTTCATTTATATGATTACTTATAAGGGAACTTGATTTTAATTTTAATTCATTTTATATATATATATATATATATATATATATATATATAAACCAAAATGTAAACCATGATTCTATGAATAAAAGTTCAAAACACATGCAAAGAGCACATGTAAAACAAATCTATGAACGATATAATTGTTCCAATTATTGAAAAATTCAAACCAAACAGTTGGGATTTTCAACAATAAAATTAGCTGCTCTGGTTTCGAAGAGCATTAGCCAGGTTAAATCGATATATATATATATATATATATATATCATCATACAGAAACAAAGTAAACAAGACATATCAAGAAGCAAATCCTATACTAAGAATTCATTATTTGAACAATACAACCAAATTTAAAACAAATCTAAAGAATTGAAAATACTATAGATACCATGAACAAATATTAAGTTTAAACATTTATATGTCAACATGTGAAAAAACTCTGTTGTTATTAATGGTATTGAAAAAGGTAATCCAAATTCATGGAGTTTTCAACAATTAATATAGCAGCTTGGCTGTAGACAAGCTTTAGCCAGGTTAAATTTATATATATATATATATATATATATATATATATGCTATAGATAACTGATCCCTGAAGCTCTGATATCAGTCGACAATACTATTTGCATTACATGTTAAATAATACATACTTACATTCAGAACTTTAAACGTTTAAAATTTTTAAAATGTTATAAACGGACATATTTGTTTGAACACTCAAAAACTTCTTTGATTATTCAGAAAAAGAAATAACATTTTATTTTGATTTACTTATTCATAGTGGACAAAATGAGTCTGCAAAAATACTTTTTTATCATGTTCTCCACAAGAACTGCTATTTTTTTGTATATGAATTTTTAAATATCATTTCTTTTTGAAATTATCACTCGGCGTTCTTGATATTCAATTCCACATCTTATGATTTACAAACAGTAGTATTTGAGATTTTTCAGTTTAATTGCATTGGACTATAAGAGACAACCTGCCTAAGAGTCAAGTGTACGCTAGATGGCCATTTCCTGCAGGACTGGTAGCAGCCGGCAATGAATGGCTTTGAAATGGCATTTCCAGGTATACTATGACGTTTCAAAATAAACTATGCGTTGTTGTATTACATGTATAACATGTTTCGAAAATCATGGAGAAGCAGGATGTAAACATTCAAGTGGTACTTACATCGTGTTAAAAGAGCTTAAAGTTTCAGATGATTTCCAAGTGATCACTTAAATGTCATGTAGAATCTTCCCTTGCCCCACAACTATATCTTGGTACCGTGAGTGCGTCGAATTAGCGAAATTTTAAATTTACAATTTAAAGAAAATTCAATCAGTGACGTTTCAATTCTATACAAAATTTGCGTGGGTATCCACTAACAGTTTATTTGCACTTTTGCCCTTTAGATTCTCAAATGAATTAAATGACAACGCATTGACAAAATAGAATCGGTCATTTAATTAGATAAAATGATAAGTCAGTGAAGGGTTAACGATATTTTTAGCAGTAATTAATTTAGTGATATTTTTGCAGAATTATAGCTTATGCATGGTGCATATGATTTCGTATACTGTTCAGAAATTCAGATTTAACTATTTCAAAATAAATATAAATGATAATAAATAAAATAAAACGAAACAGATTTTCTGACTCTCCAACAAGAATACTATGATTATATGACAAATTTTAAAATTCGCTCAGTTTCTTTTCTTAAACTGTCAGCTGCCATTTTACAAAATGGTGTTTAACAATAAAAGAATTTACAATTTATGAATATTCGCCCATTGAAAAGACCGAATTTTTTCTATAATTGAATCCAGACTGTTTGAAAGTCTGAAAATTTGCATACAACATAATTCAGTAAGTATTGCTTTAGCAAACTTCCCTTAGAATCAATCGGATATGTATTTATTTTCCAGAGATAATTTATAATACGAGACTAATAATATAAGATAACACGAGCCTGTTTGAAAGACCGACAATTTGCATACGGAATACTTCAGTATGCTTTGCTTGAAAAGACTTACCTTAGAATCATTCGCATTTATTTTCAAGAGAAAATTTACACAATCAAGGACGTAAGAAAAACAAACATTTGGGTGGAATGGAACATTTAATAAAACCTCTACCACTTATTTAGTTCAACTTTCTTCATTATAAAATTTCTCAAATTTCAAAACTTAACGGCGTGATTGGGTGCTTTTTTGTTTCTTTAATTTATAGCTTAGACTTTAATGTCCGGGCTGGTAAACGAAAGTCAGAGCTGGTGTTGTTATCATTTCAAGGGACCAGGCAAAAAATAAAAATGGTCATTTCCTTATGATTTTGAGATTTCAGCGCCATCTCTTAGACCAATGAAAGCAGTTTTAAGACATGTATTGGGAAACGGATAAATAGCTTCGGAATACGCAGGAACATGCAAGTCATCATTGTGATACTAGGTAATACCTTCGTGTTTTTGAAGTTTTAAGCTGGATTGACATCATTAACGTGGTCTGCTCTTTTTCAGAAAACGGAACGTTTCGGCGTCACAAAACTATGATTAGTGACAAAGGAATTGGCCCAATATAAATGGGACGTATAGTTACACAAAATACGCTGCGATTTAAACACCACGTTTGATAAGCGATTCTAGCGCCACTCCACAAGAATCATAGAAACTTACATGTAACAAGCTTATGATTTAGAGAAGAAATCATAATGAATACTAAATTTTATGATTGTTACAGACATCATAATGTGGCAATTCAGAAAACCCTTTTGAATGTTTAAAGATCGAGCAAAATATTCAAGATTCCTCAGAATTAGAAACAGCAAAGTGTAATACCTGTTATAAAACTTTCATTGACTATATTTCAAATAAATCAAAATGTAAGAAACAATATTATGTTTCATTATTTAAATGTAACGCATAAATTAATTTTTTTCTAGAAATTTTTTTATTAAATAATTATGCCTGTAAAAACTTCTAATTGTTTTATTGAGCCGTATGTATTAAAAATACTTCCGCCGCTTTTCAAGTTAATGCGGCGTAATTAAGTAAAAAAATCTTATACCACCAAGCGAATATTAAAGGCTAGGAATATAAAGCGTGTGCTAGCGACCCGAAAGGAGGTTTATATTTCTAAATTTTTATATCCAGAAATAATTTTTCCATGTAATGCCCGCTGCAGAATCTGATTTTAACCAGACAAGTCATTAGTGGCAAAATGCGGTAGAAGTGATTAGCGGCTTGAAATGCACAGAAAGTAGTTGGGTACTGTGCACGTACTTACCGTACATACTAAAGGAAGAAATTGCGGTGTCCGTTCTGTCCCACGTCATAGGGAATTGCTGAGAAAAACTGATATTTAATTTCTAAGGGTCGAAAAAGAAAAGCAATCATTATAAAGGAGAAAATGTCTTTTAATTGACTTGGTTGAAGATTGCGCTTTTCTTTTCAATCATTATCGACATATCGATTCTATATCTTTTCATTTTTATATGGATTACAAATAAATTGCCTTCCCTAGCAGCTGCTATGTAGCCCCAAACCAGATTCGAATCGCCCCTGCTTAATAGTTACTGTCATATTTATTGGTTCGAGCTTTGATTTTCTTGTTTCCCACAATTTTTTTATATTCCTCTGAACTGTAGAGATTAAATTACTCTCATCCGAGAAGATCACAGAATTCTAAAAGTGTGTGTCTTTTTCAAACTCAAATCGCTTCTTGTGATAAATTTTCATAATGAATGGTTTCCTTCGGAAACAGTACTGGCCAAATGTATTGCAGGATTTTCAAAATGAGAAACATTTAGAGGTAATTTCAATACAACGGTTCACAATCAGTTGTGGAGTTACGTGTGACGCACAATCGCGGGAACTTACATTTTACAGTGAAGATTTTGTCCCTAGAACATTTAGGGGACAGTCCACAAATTGATGAACAGGAAAATGATTACGGCTCTTCCCGTTTCACAGGAAGCTGAAAATGTTTTGAAACTTTCAT
>BGPR01025686.1:0-22154 GCA_013235015.1 Araneus ventricosus
CGCAGATGCTCTCAGCGAGATCAGCTAGTTGAGTATTATTGTCAGTCATTTCTGGTACTATTCTCAATAAACTTATTACGTTTAGTAAGAAATTTACAGCTTTATTTTAAACTGGGCAAACTATGCATATGGCGTTTCTTCATCTTAAACTCATTTTTTTTTCGTAAAAAAGTTATTTTTCACCAGGACGAAAATAGTAACAGGCCATGACTGGAAGTTATGCCTAATATGGCGGAGGTGTAAGATCCCCAAGATCATTAGCGACAAGTAACTTTTTCCTCATGCCATGGGTCACTGAACAGAGCAGGTGTCTCAGCGGGAAGTCCTCGTTAAAACGCCAGCAAAGAGAGCCGGGAGTCCAGCCTGTCACCGACGGACTACTCGTTAGTGGAAGTGATTGATAGGGTCATTTATCTCCAGCCTGAGAACCCGCTTGCGACAGGAGAAGGAACAAAAGGTAAGGAACCAATAATGGCTCGCTGAAATAGACTCCACCTACAAGATTGACGAGGATTCGTGGAGAGGCTTTTGACCACTCCCCCAGTGGGGAGAAGATGAGGGTTAAAAAGAGAAGAGCGAAGATGGAGCGAGGAGAGAGATTTGGAAGAGGACAGAAACGAGAAAGGGCTCGATTTCCTTGGTGGTGAAAAGATAGATTTGGGTCGCTGAGATCTCAAGTCCGGTCGGTGGAAGACAGACTTCATTCTTTTAGGCCACTCGTAGAAGTGGGCCTGTTTTGGTTATGTGACAGAGTAGCCTGAAGGAAGCCGGAATTATAAACCATAATTTTATAATTTTTCATAATATTCTTGTATTTAACCAAGATCACTTCTCAATAAAACTCTTGCACGCACGTGCTAATAATTTCAAAAAAGAGTATTTCTTGGCTCTGGACCCAGAGGCCTTATCTGTCAAACACGTTAAAGAGGCTAATGGTTTTGTTTTGTAAACAAACCGACCGTTGCCATCAGCAAAAGAGAAATTAACCTCTTTTCTGTTCCACGTACGTTTAGCGTTTTATATGTATAGATACATTATCTTCGTGTAGGAGAAAGTCAAAAAATATTCGCGACATTTCCTCCCCGCACACTCGATATGTGTATATTCCAAAAAGCAGTATGGATTCGTCATATACATATTTCATGGCTTCCACGTCAATAGGAGAATGAGATTTCCAATCGAAATGACGGGGGTTCTCCGTTGTCATTTTTCAAACAATGCGCGCGCGGCCCCGAATTTCATTTTTGGGGAGTAAATACACTTTGTTTATCAAAACCTCGGGTGAATCAAAAATTCCATTTCGGGGGAGATTTAACCGAGCGTGCATTTTCTGTTTAGTTTGTTCGACTCCGACAGAAAAGGGATCGATTGTTTGGACAGCTATTGGACAAGCACGTCGTGGAAGGAAACACTCCGGAGGAATCGTCTCGTTTCGAATGCAGTTAACAGGACGCTAAAGAGGGGACATAGCGTAACATACCATAATATACAGAACAGAACGCCGTCCCTTACCCCCGTACCCGTGACCAGACCGGTCACTGAACGGTTTGATGGGGAAGACACGGGAATTTTATTTAAGAAAAAGAAAAACAAAAAGAAGGAAATATATACACTATGTATAGCACAGGCATTTTCACTTTTACGCTATTAGTTCGCAATAGTCTTCTTTTCTTTAGATGTTGAAATACTTTTCTTTTATTTGAAGAGGGAATGTCCGGTGATTGAGCTACTTGATTCAGCTCGCTGGGAAGTTGAAGGCTAGGGAGGCCGGAAAAGATCTCTGTTTCCGCTAATGAATTTGATAATCCCACGAATTTTCAGCCTGCAGACGAGGTTATTGGCGACCCTTTTCAGCCATTCTTGTTCGAAGTTTGGCGCTGACTTCCTCATATGCCAAGACGCTGTATAAATACACTCCGTGGCATAGTGAAGTGCCGTGCCAATTCCACCACAACTGCACTAATCGCTGTCAGACAGGTGAAACCTTTTGAGGTAGGCAGGGAAAGGTCCATGTTGAGAGAAGAAGATAGCATCCTCTCTAATGCAGTCAGTGGGACGGAGACTAACTGAGGGCATGATGTTATAGATTTCCCCGCCAGTATCGCCATTCTTCCATGAGGTTTGCCACTCCTCAAGCATCCTCTTTCAGAGGAGGCCTTTTATGTGCGGTTTAGGAAGTTTAATAAGTGAATAGGGTTGGCCATGTTGCGTTGCGTCTTTTGCCAGTCGGTCTGCTCTGTCATTGCCTATATTGCAGGCAATATAGGCAATGAGAGAGCAGACCAACTGGCAAAATACCCGAAATGTATATTTATAACTTCAGTACTTAATGACTTCCAAACTATACTAGATAATAACAAACGGTTTTCAACATGTGACAAGTTTACTCGTAAAGTTTTTTTGTTTTCCAGTTGACGCACATTTGACGAAAAATGTGGACGCCACAGGAGAAAGATCAGTGTGTAGCCTGGTTCATAGAGAGAAAGTCCAATGCCCAAGTGCAACAGAACTTTGGGACACAGTATGGAAGGGAACCACCGGCCCGACCGACTGTTCGGGCCTGGTATGCGTCATTTATGGAAACAGGTAGTGTTCGCCATAAATAGGGGCGGGTCATCCATCTGTTTCAGACGCCAACGTTGGATTTGTGTATCGGACTTTGTCTTAGCGTCATTAGCGTATTAGCGCCATCTGCCTCAACTATTCATACTAGAAAAAAACCTTTCAGTTTTCTTCATACTTTTGCCTCAGACTTCATTTAATTTCACCTTTTCCTCTATTTTTGTTATTAATTTTTAGAATAATAAAGATCTTTCTTGGACCTGTATATTGTTACGAACTTAGAATGTCGCTTCCCAGCAATGTTAGTCTTATGGTTGGGAAGAGAGTTCTACAGGGGTATTTATGGGAATTCAGGAGGAATACAGCCATTGATTCCCGACCTTGGCGACAAAATGTAGGATCTCAAAAATACTAGAATTTTCTTCATATCCCTATTAGGCCTCGAGATCTGGATTGCTCCATATGATTCCATGTGACGTCACGGCTTGTCGGGGAGACTATAAATAGCATCGTGCGTGCATCATAGAGAGACTATGATCGACTTGGAAGTGTTGGATTGTCTTTGGAGCGCGAACACTTTTGGAATCTCTCTTTGGAGTTTTATCCGTGGGGGAGGGCTGAGGCAATACAAGTTTCACCCCTTCCCAACTTCCAAAACCAGATATTTTTTATAGACTTTAAAATCGATATATCATAAGCAGTTTTTAAGTGACAAATAATATGACAAACTGAAATAATAAAACATTCCTCCAAAAAGATCTTCAAGAGAATTTATTTCAGTATCATGCAAATAAAAAAATTATTTAAATTTAAAAGAAATTTTAAATAGGGGGCGACCCACAATTTATATCACAGCAGAACATTCAAGAAACACAACCAGCTGGAGTTTCTGCCTTCGTCTTTCTCGCATACTTCCACAACGCGGCGCGTATTTTGGCCCTCTTTCCTTTGACCGAATGGATCCAAAATTCGATGCAGATCCACAGTTTTGGTGTAGAGACAAAAACTAAAATTCATTTACTTAACTTTTGCGGTTTTAAATTAGATCGGCAGACGATAAACCCTTTTGACGGATTTGGTTAAAGTTTGGTGTAAACCTACCGTGTTGGCAGACAGACCCAGAAGCATCAAGTCGAAATTGTTCTTTCAGGGTATTTAAAAAGGTGGAGACTCATCGTCATCCAGAGGTCGAACTTTTTGACGATTACAATAATTTTTCTTAGTTTATTGTCATACTTAGAGGAAAGACGACAAATTCTATAATAGGATAGCGGTGACACGGCCTCTAACGCTCAGGAATGTGGGCGTGGCTACGACCCACCGGACCAGACCAATGGAGAGGAACCAGCGGGCGCGGGGAACAGAAGATGGGAGTGCCAAAGTGAATTACCCTTATCTTTGAAAGAGAAAGTATTTTGAGGTCTCTCTTTTTTTTTTCTCTTAGTGGGCCATTGCAGCTTTACGTTGCGTTATCAAGGTGCCGGAATCCCATCCTGGTTAAAGTTCAAGTGAATAAATCCACGTAAAAAGGAGTGTTGTTGAACGGCAACAGGTACTTCACAAAGAATGGTGTTTATAATGAAGTTTTTTAGTGGATACATTTATTGTTTACTTTTAATGTTCATATATACAGTAGAGTCTCCCTACAGCGAATTTCTCCCTATAACGAAATTTTTAATCGGAATGTTAAATAACTTTCAAAATATTCTCCATGTAACGAAGTGGTTGTCTCCCTATAACGAATTTTTTCAGACCTTTATCTTTTCGATTTTTGTCATTTTTGAAGAAAGTCGCTAATTTCTGTGCAAACAAATCGCTCGCACGTGCCTGTTTCTGGAACCACTCGCATTGTTCATTCCAGCGATAACACATAACGCTAGAATGCTATGAGAAGTGTAATGCAGTTGTGGGGACCTGGGCTTCTACAGAGGGAGCAAAATTTCTACGGGTCGAGACTCCAAGAATCGGGGTGGAGTGGAGGTGGAAACAGCAAATGGATGTGACAATACGCATTTTATGTTTATCCGTACTAGTACATATTATTCTCTAAATTGGTGAACTGTCTTCACTTTTGACCATTTTATTTATACAATAAAAATTAGTATAATTTTAACAAATTTATCATAAATATTACTTCATTTTTAATTGAAAGTTATAATTAAATATTTTTGAACTTATCGCACATACTAAAAGGTTTGTAACATTTGCTTAAATAACTGCAAAAATATCTCTAATCTCCGTATAACGAAATTTTCTCTATAGCGAATTTTTCAACTGGAACCAAGCGATATCGTTATAGGGAGATTCCACTGTATTTTCATCTTAAATCTACTACAAATTATAATTTTTTCATCTTTTCCTAAGATTTGCATTCATCAATTCAGAATTTTTTAAAATTAAATTTTGCATTTTGGTAATGCAGTTTTTCTGTTAGTGGATTTTGCATTATTTTTACTCGAACAAAACAAAAGTAATTGTTAAAAATAAAGTTGTCAACAAAGTGGAAGTCAGTGTCAATTGGTTCATCAGTTCTGTTTTTCATGCTTCCTTTATTTCTTAAGCACTCTGGCAATGTGCATGAGATTTTCTTCAAGAACTTTCATTGGTAAATCTATGACAATCAGATCTGAGATATTGTTGGCGATCTAAAAGCCCGTCTGAGACGGTCGCAAATCTTCTAGTATGGAATAGAAATACAAATATGGAATAGGTCGGATTATCCTTTTTTAAGTGTTTTAAGCGCTGCAACTTAGTGGAATGCGAAACGTTTCATATTGAGCCGCCATTGCTAATGGTTCAGTTGATTGTAATGATATAATGAGCTCAATAGATTTCGCTGTGCCCGCCAGATTTTTAAGAAACCAGAGTTCCTTCCCAAATTTAGATTCAAAATTTACTTATATTAACAGGTTCTCGTTATATAGGCTTTATAAAATTTTTAACTCGTTCTCTGATGAACTCGACATTTTTAATATGTCTCTAGGTGCTTTTAAGTCGAAATGTTCGCATCTTTTAAATACATGATATGTTTTATTTTGTCTTTCTACAACATTTTAGATTTTGATGCTATTTGATATTCCGTGTTCTTATATATTCGACCCGTTTTTTGGCGCCGTGTTTGATTTATTTTTATCTTAAGTGTTGCATTTTTTTTAAATCTCGAGTGTGTATTTACATTTTTAAACTTTTAAACTCCTGGTGTGTTTTTTATTAGACTCGGTGTTTGCGTGTTTTGACTTTTTGGCCCTTGCTTTTTGGAAATGAACTTTAAATTAAAAAAAAAATAATACGGCTTTTGGTGTCATAGTGTGTCTTAAAGTCTTGTGATTATGTGTTTTCGTTTTTAATTATATATACGTTTACGTAAGTTTTATGATTTTATGTATTCTCTGTGGTCTACTTTTTGCTTTCTAAGGCATATTTTTTTATTTACTCATTATGACTTTTGTTCTTTGTGTGTTTGTCAGCACTCTGTAAATGGAGTTTTCTCTGTAGTGTGCTTTTCTTTAAATAAATAAATAAATTACGTTAGTGTTGTCTGTGCTGTTGTTAGTTGCAACAACGGTTCTATGAAGAGCATTTTTGCGTTGTTTGGAAAGTGTAAATTACGGCAAGACATCTCATCATTATAATTTTTGCATTTAACTTTTATTTCTCGGTTTGTGATGCTTATGTTGTCTAATAGGGCACATTTTGAGGTTTATTTTTGTCTTTAATTCTTCCATGTTTCGTTCCCTGGATCCATATTTATGATCTCCCAAAACAAATGCCCAGGAGGCGATAAATACGGAATGCCAGTAGGGTGACAAATATGGAACGGTAATCCATATTTGTAAACTATTTGCTAAAATGCACTAAAGAATGGGCTCGCGCAGAATGTGTTGATTACTCTAGTGGAAGTTACGTGCGGGATTTTTGTAAAAATTAGAAATTTTTTCGTAAAGATTAGAAAATTTTTCGTAAAAATTAGAAGAATTTTCGTTTCTATTCAATAGATTATCATTTATATGCAATATTTTTTAAATCTGAAATGTTCCTTTAAATAAGTGCATTATATTACGTATTAATTTTCTATAAATAAAAAACTCAATTACATTTTCACCCATTTTTTGCCCATTTGTATTAAAATTTTTTAGGTATTGCATATTTGTCACCCATTTAGATATTTGAGAATTTTACTCTAAACAGATATATTTTTAAATATTGTTGTTTTTCTCAAATCAGAAAGAAAATATTTTGTGTACAGTTAGCAAACAGTTCATTGATAAATATAACAATGAAGTTTCCATAAATCAAAATTTTAGTCATAAACATTTTGCCAAATGTAAATGGTATTCCATATTTGTCCTCCTTCCTCTAAAAATCACCTACTCTCTCCTGTGTAGTAAAAGAGAATCCTAAAACCAATGTTAAGTTTCAAAAACCTCGGTTTTCGTTGGTCTCGGGTTTCCGCCGACTTTTTTCCGCGAAAAATTTGTCCCGATTTTCGTGGGTTCCTTCTGATTTCGTGGGTGCGCGCACACAACCTCGCTACTAATTTTGCGAAAACAAAGGGTTGGCCCACGCTTTCTCATGCTCAATCTGGGTCCACTTATTCTGAAGTTGGTTCTTGAATTTTGGGGTTTGACTTAAGACATATTCGTAATTGCATTTTGTATTTTTGCATTTGCGGTTTATTTGGAATTTGATGTTGTAATTGGGGTATATGGCTGAGACTCGAGACCCTTTCAAATTAGGTGTAGTTTCGCGCATATTTTTTGGAACCCTATGCATTCGGTAAAAGTTTTTATTCGGTTTTTGGCATTTAAAGTTGGAATTTTTTGTGGATCTTGTTGCTTAAAGATTCTTCTGCTTTAAAATGTATTTTCTCTTGTATTAGCAATTGTACTATTGAGTTTCTTTTTGTGAGAAGTTTTTGTTGTTTAGGGTTTGTTAACCCTTTGAGTACTGAATTATTTGAAGATTTTTATGCCCATGGGACGGATTTAATTTGTCGCTATATGGATTAATATATAAAAGTAATACATTTTATTTGGAATATACTTATATTGGTGATATATTTTTGAAGCAGCATCTTAGTTACAAAATATAAATATTTATATAGAACAAGAAACAACTTAAAGTCTAATAATTTTGTACCGTGTGGTATTTTTCAAAATATGTCGGTAAATGCAAAGGTACCTGGCATTGTTTGCATTGCCAAGTGGTTTCTTTTCTTATTCTATGTTTATAACATACGCGACACCGTTTTGTAGGGTGTTTCTTTAATTCTGTTGCCGGAATATTCTCCGGAAAATGTGCCCAATTTTTCGCTTGCAAACGATGTGGCGCATCGCTACTTGTAGGACGCCCGCGGATATTATAATTTGGCAGAACCACTTGCGCCAATAATTCTGCTTAAATTCAGATGACGAGCCACACTCGTCCACCGTAACTTCGCCCAAGTAAGCAGATGACGAGTCTCACTCGTCCACCGTAACTTCGCCCAAGTAAGCAGATGACGAGTCTCACTCGTCCACCGTAACTTCGCCCAAGTAAGCAGATGACGAATCTCACTCGTCAAATGTACCCAAAGGGTTAATATTGTTTTTGTGTTTCGTTGCACCTGTTGGTGCTTTTCTGCGTTTAGTCTGTTTTGTTGCGTTGCTACTGATTTTTTGCTCTCCTCTATTTTCAAGTAGCTAAATGCCTTATACCTTCCAAATGGGAAGGTGTGTATCTGGAATGTTGTTGCAGCAAAAATCGTGCGGTGGGTGTACGTGAATGCAGTCCAACAAGCAGAATGAAAAAAAAGCACTTTATTTTACGAAGATTTCAGAAAAGCAAAACTTAGCAAAGGTAACAAAACAGCACTTGTATAAATTTACAATACATGCAAATAGCAGATCACTAATAAATTTCCGAAACAGCACTTTCAGTAGCGTTCAATGTCTATCAGCTCAACAGCTTCACTGCTGATCAAAGTCCAACTGACTACTCTTGGTTTGAGAGCTTGCTTTTATACCTTATCAACAGGAAGTGACGTAATATCTAGAAGTTCATTAAGTTACTGGCTCCCAGTAGAGATAGGACCACAGTTCATGATTTTTCTAGAAAGTTCCTTTTGTCACCAAAGTCTCCAAAATGGTAGGCAAGTTTGTTGGCAAGGTCGCCAAATTTCTCGCCAAAATTAGCATGTCAGGGATACAACTTCATAACACTATGTTTAATAAATGCTGTTCCTGGCGACTGGGGAGGTACTTTGCGGTATACTTGGAGCTGGGTTCGACTCTTCCCCGTCCATCCTTGTAGACTCTAAACCCAATGGGTGAGTCGGTGACGTCGGTTGTGGTGGTGGTGAAGTTGGTCCTAGTTCCAAAAGACCAAGAAGGAAAGTTTCCCCAGATAGTGCCGTGATACCTCTTGGTGGGATACTCCCCTTCCAAACAACAATATCTGCACCTTTCTCTCCCCTTCTCGCCGATTTCCATACGACAAGAACCGTCTTCAGAAAGGTATAAAAATGCAAATGCCATATTAAATGTTCATTTATTCTTTCTGCACAAATCTTTATATTAATTTCTTATTGATTTGAGTATTAAAAGCTATATTTATGGTCTATAAGATGTGGTTTTGGTATGCACTTTTTGTTGTAGTAATCCACCAGCCGTGGACCGAAGCAAGAGAAAGAATAGTTTATTATTTACAGAAAGAAAGAATTATATATATATATTACGGTCAATGTGGTAAATCGGTTATCATGTATAATCACCGCGGTAATTACAGAGGGTTTTTGCACATTTTTAGAACGATTTCGGAACCGTTTAATTTATGTTTAAAATGCAAGACTATTTTATTACATATTCGATCTGATAGCCTTTTTCTGAATTATAATTCTGTATCATGATTTCCAAGATAGAAGGGCTCCACTACTTTCCAGAGTCCATCAATCGTGGTGGTTTGCGCTTAGAAAAATCTACTGTCAACAGACCAAAGACATAATAGTCCGTAGGTGAAATGTCAGGCGACTTCGCAGGAATATGTTGAAAAGATATATACGCAATACCTGATACCAGGTTTGTGCATTTTTTCTCTTCCTTTTCGATAGTAAATAGACCTATTTTTGTTGCAGTCATTAAGCTAAACCCATGCTTCATCAAGGGTCACAATGTATTTCTATTTATCTCCCGTTAAATAGTTTTCATACAGTGTTCTGCAAACTGTTCTGCGTTTGCATTCAGCCCATGCCTCGGCAAAAGCTGGTGAACATTATATTTGTAGTATTGTCTGCTATAAGAAATATTCTTTTTTCCTTTTTCGTTTCCTTGGTGCAAGATTGTCGAGTGCCTACGTGCAGGAGGACAGTTAAAAGGTCACTTTCTCCCTCATTACGAGCGGGGGAGGTTATAAAGTCACTCTAAAATAGCTCCTGGCAACAAGTGTATCCAATCAGGCGTTGTTTTTTTTCTGTGACGCAAGGCCAGGGTAGGGGTTAGATCCCTTCACTTAAAAATATATATTCGAGACGCGCTGCTGGATGATCGGAAGAAAGAAAAAAAAAATGGTGCATATACTTCGTTCCGGTGGGGACGATTCGAATCGTGTTCTTTTTGCCCAGCTTTTTGCACGAAAAAGAGTCTGTAAATGCTCGTTCGTGTAATGTCCCCCGTCTGGATTGTAGAATAAGGAGCGGACTTGTGTGAGGGATAACAATTGACGAAGGAGGAATCCGACCATTTTGGAGATCGCAGGGACCGAACAGATAAGACCTTTTCCTTTATCAATGTATTTTCTTTCGTATTTCATGACGAACAATAGTGAAAAGTTATTGGATCCAATGCACCCCCCTCTTGATAAGGAAAAAAAGGAAACTTGAGGACTTTTCTTTAAAAAAATCTCTCGGACTTTTGAGTTTCCAGGTTAATACAATATGTGTTTTTTTTCTACATTATGTTCGCGAATGTTGATCAACATTATTAGTTTAAGAAAAGGGGGCCCCTGAGAATATGTAGTCTAAAGATATATAAGTTAATGTCAATGATTGTTTTTTATGTATCAATATAAATAAATCTTTTAGTTCCTTTTTTTCAGGAGTAATTTTTTTTTGCATTCATGTCTGACATTATTAACTCTTCCTTTTTATATTTATGCATGATATCTTTCCTTTGTTTTTATTTTTAGTGAAAACGATATTTAAAATATGTACGAACAAATTAATTTAACAAATGCAATTTTTTAATCTAATGAACTGCAGTTTTATATATTTAAGTGTTTATATATTATATTATATAATATCATTTGATTAATTTATGTGCTTTTACATATCAATTTATCAAGTTAACACCATAACAATATTTTTTAGCTTTTTTAAGTTGTAAATCTTGGTTTATTTGGTTTATTATTTTATTATCGTTGCTACCGATGTATTTAAAGACTTTGCAATTGATTTCTGGGTCGGCGGATTTTCTCTTGTTACAAACTATTTCACTTTAGAAATATTTGAAACAGAACGTACCTTTTTCGGGTATTCGTTCGGAGTCTTCTTTCCATTTAAAAGTAAGGATTGACGGTTTTTCCCTTTCCGATTAATAATGTTGCTTATTTTGCACTTAAAAAGTTTTAATACCATGCATTTCACAACGTTTTTGAATTATGGAATAAGAATATTTCTCTTCGGAAAGCGCGAAAACATATTCTTCAATCCACAGCTTATTTACATGCGACATTTTGAAAGAAGAATAAATTTAAAAGTAACAGACGATATTTCTCATTTCAAATAATAAGCTGTTGCCAGAAAGTTTTATTCCAGAACATTTGCTTTTTTAAAATTCTTTATCGAAATCGTTCTAAAAATGTGTAAATACCCTCTGTATATATAATAGCCGGATTTTTTATGCGATTATTATATAGATAACTGGTTATTATACATAATTACCGCTGTGATTATATATAATAATCGATTTACCGCATTGACCTTAACATATACCTTTCAAGCAGAGATCAACCAATCAGAGTAAAGCACGCTGAAGAAAGATTTTGACATCATGCATTCAACAAGAGTCAAATAGGAAGTAAGTGAATCATTGATGCGCGATTACAGATTGAAAACTAAATCATAACTTTGAATTGTCTAGAAGGAACTAATCGGAATTACCTTGATTTTTATAGAAATACTGCCTTGGTTTTCGGCTGTTTAGAATTTTGCCGATTATCCTATTTAGGTATCACTGTATTTATATTACTGTCAGAAATAAACTTACATCGAGAGCGCAAGCAATTTTGGAGCGTCTAGAACGAATTAATTGTATTTCCCTTGATTTGTATGGAAATAATTGCCTTGGTTTTCTTCGGTTTAGTATTTCGCTTATTACCCTAACCAGGTATAACTGTATTTGTATATAACTGTCACAAATAAACTTGCATCGAGAGCACAAGCAATTTTGGAGCGTCTAGAACAATCAATTGGATTTCCCCTGATTTATATGGAAATAACTGCCTTGGTTTTCGTTGGTTTAGGATTTCGCCGATTACCCTAACCAGGAATCACTGTATTTATATAACTGTCACAAATAAACTTGCATCGAGAGCGCAAGCAATTTTGGAGCGTCTAGAACGAATTAATTGTATTTCCCTTGATTGTCTGGGACGAAATAATTGTATTTCCCTTGATTTATATGGAAATAATTGCCTTGCTTTTCTTCGGTTTAGGATTTCGCCGATTACCCTAACCAGGTATAACTGTATTTATATTACTGTCACAAATAAACTTGCATCGAGAGCGCAAGCATGCAGGTGAGCTCTCTCCTTGAATCGATTCGTCTGTCAAGAAAAACGCTTCCTGTTGCAAAGAAAATCCACTAAAAATTTACATCACAGCAAAACATTCCGGAAAAGGAAAAACAAAAAGCTTCCCCCCCGAGTCCACAGGCGTGTGTATTTCTAGTGGAAAACAAACGCTGCGAGTTCATTTTCTGTGTTTCCGTCCGCCGGGGGAAAGGAGAGCAAATATTTCGCCAACCTATCGGTAATCGGAGTTTGTTTGGCGAAGAAATGCTTGTTTCCTCGTGATCGACGGGGAGGATCCGGTCATTAGATAAACAAGTGGACCCCGAGATTGGCAGGGTTCAATAAGAAGGGAGGCTTGTTTTCCTGGCCTCTCTTTCCCCGCGAAAGGAGGGATGGCTGCCTAGTCTTTTCCTTAAGGCGGACCAGGGACCTTCAAAATCAGTTTTTTTTAAATTTTCAACTAATCAATTAGAAATTTTGCAGAAAAATTAATAGAAGCTTTATATAAGACAACACGCAAAATTACACTCCTGTTTATTTATTTAAAGAAAAGCATACTACAGAGAAAACTCCATTTACAGAGTGCTGACAAACACACAAAGAACAAAAGTCACAATGAGTAAATAAAAAAAATATATATGCCTTAGAAAGCAAAAAGTAGACCACAGAGAATACATAAAATCATAAAACTTATGCAAACGTATATATAATTGAAAAAGAAAACACATAATCACAAAACTTTAAGACACACTATGACACCAAAAGCCGTATTTTTTTAAAAAGAATTTAAAGTTCATTTCCAAAAAGCAAGGGCCAAAAAGTCAAAACACGCAAACACCGAGTCTAATAAAAAACACACCAGGAGTTTAAAAGTTTAAAAACGTAAATACACACTCGAGATTAAAAGAAAAAAAATGCAACACTTAAGATAAAAATAAATGAAACACGGCGCCAAAAAACGGGTCGAATACATAAGAACACGGAAAATCAAATAGCATAAAAATCTGAAATGTTGTAGAAAGGCAAAATAAAACATATCCTGTATATAAAAGATGCAAACATTTCGACTTAAAAGCACCAAGAGACATATTAAAAATGCCAAGTTCATCGGAGAACGTGTTAAAAATTTTATAAAACCTATATAACGAGAACCTGTTAATATAATTAAATTTTGAATCTAAATTTATTTCTGAGTTATGGGTTTAAATGTAATTTTTAATAACAATTAACCATTCTAGCGGCGGAAACGGCCTTTTCCGTGTTTCAGGTTCAGTTCAAAATCACATAGTTCGTATTTTTATGTATATTTTCTTAAACAACCTTAGATAAAGTATTCTTAACATTTAAGAGATATAATTAAATACAAGAAAGAAACATCGGTTCATTCACTTTAAAAGCTATGTTTTCTAACCTGAAAGCTAAAAGATCAAAATAATTGGGGGCTTAGAGGGTTAATGGTATAATGTATAATATAATGGCGCTTCAATTTTTGTTCAAATTTCGCGACATTTTATATAAGTATAGAGACATATATGGAGGAGAAAGTTTGGCATTTATAGAGAAGTTATTTTATTACTGAAATGCAAATATTTTCTTCCATATCAAATATTGGGCATATTTTTTTCCAAAATCAGTAGTATCGAGTTATTACGCGTTTTCATCTTGAAATTCATTTCTGAAACATAAAATTAATCCAAATTTTTTTTAAAAAAAAGTTATGGTTTGACATACATTGTTTGAAACACTCCACCCTAAACTTTTTGGTTTTCTGAAAGTCATTGGCTTCCTTTGTAATATCTGAAATTTTAATATTTTAACCATGCCCTGATTCGTTTTAAGGCTTTCACTCCTAACGCCGCCATAGTCGGCATTCACAAAGCAACCTATGGAGAAAAACGCAGGCTATAGCCGGCTGCATTCACTCGCTGCGTTATTAATTATAATATTAATAATTTTAATTATAATAATTATTGTTTACGTATAAATTATTAATAGTGTTACAAACATGGAAAGTCGCTTCCCAGCAATGTGAGTCTTGGAGGTTGGGAAGAGAGTTTTACAGGGATAAGTATGGGATGGTTAGCAGCAGCCACGTCTGGTTCCCCGACCTTGGCGACAAACTTGGCGACAAATTTGGCGACTTTGGCGACGAAATATGGGATCTCACGGTGCTGGAATTTTCTCGATATCTCCATTAGGAGAGAAGATACGCTTGAATGTACTAGATAATTCCATGTGACGTCACGGCCTGCAGGGGGAAACTATATAAAGAGAGCGCTTGGATGACGGAGTTGTTGTTCGACTGGGATCGCCTTGGAGCGCGAACGTCTTTGGAGTTCGCTCGCAGTGCGAGCTAGGAAGCTGGTGAGCTGAGCGCTATTGAAAGTGCAGTTATTGTCGTTACTAGTTATTTGCTGACTGTTTGTGTTGTTAGATAACAAAGTGCTGAACTGTCATTACCTGCGAATTGTTGTCTGTTTACATTGGTAATCTGTGCAAGAACTATTGTTTCCTCTACCTGTACTACGTGTTTTCCTGCATATTTGTAAATAAACCTTCATTATCCATTACCCTGCGTGTTGCACTGTTTACACCATACACCCACAGTAAGACTTTTTGCAACAATATATTGGCTTAATTTTTTTTTTCTTTTCTTCCAAGGGTATGTCATGGGGGCGTTGTTCAGGTGCAAGACGTAAACCCAAACGCCAAAGACTGTCCACGTGCCATGTGTACACCTTTGGCGCTAAGTCAGGTAAGTGGTGGTGCTACAGCGGAGCACAACGCCGCATCTAAAAGGTTAACTGGCTTGTGTTTTCAACTACTTGCGTTGATTTTATATTTGAACCGTAGAATCATGTTTTCCTTAAAACCGTTTTCATGCCTGATCTTAATAAATCTTGTGTTTGGCTCAGCTCGTCCCAAACTAGACCTTGTGCCAACAAAACATACCACACCGCAAATGAACTAATACTTTCAGATTGTAGTAAAATTTTTCCGCAGAAATCATCAATAAAAGACAGAAAGTTCAAATTATTGTGTCCAAAACAAATTCTCTCTGAGTGTTCCCAACTCATTATGCCGAAGATAAACACAAACTCGATGCCAAGACCAACAGAAGAAGGCAGCAGCTGATGTCGCAGAAGGGAGGAATCAGCATTTTTGGCGATTGCCAAAACGATGAATTCGGGCAGATTCCAATGTTTGATTTAATAAGGCAGGGTCGTAATCGGTAGCCCCTGTGGACTGCCCGACCCCTTTGCTGCCCGATCGCCTAATCCACTTTGGCCAAATTAATTCGATGTCCGATGACCTCTTTATGTACCGAGCTCTCGGGCCGGGGCGCAGCGGTTTGCAGAAATCCTGATCTGATTACGCCCCGGCATTCTTCTGCCTGGGAAGGGAAGGGGTCGGGGCATCTGGTTCCCTTGGAGGCCGAAATGGCGGACCATTGATCCGAGGACTATCTTATTAAACAGACCAGTGGGCAAATCGAGGAAAAAATGTTTTATCTCCACATAGGGTAGTGTAGGGTCTTAGCCCAGAGATACTGAGCTCTGATAAGATTTCACTAGACACAGCAATAACAGGATATTAATTTTAATTAAATCTTCTTGGTTACTGAATTATTTACAAGAAATATACAAATTAATATCAATCATAAATTCTGCCTAACTCAGGATGAGATAGCGTAAATCAAAGTCAAATTTCAATATGGAATCAATCGCAGATTTGTTGTGAATCTACTCGTAAGGAAACTGAAAAGTTCAGTAAAGTTCTACTTAAGGCGAGTTTAATGTCCGATGGCCGGAAATAATGATTTGAGGGATTAGGCCGCTAAAATAGTTGCTTATAACTGCCAAAGAGTTATATCGGTTACCGAAGTAGGTAAATGGCAGTGAAGTTTTGCACGTTCACTTTCGAGACAAATTCCGAAAAATTCCTCAGTTGCTTTCCAGCTCTCGAAGAGCTTATTCAGCCAAGGTTTGGCTTAACGGTTTCACGGGATTAGGACCGAACAAGTACAGCGTCTCGGGTTAAGAGCTGCCTTAAAAATTCTCGATCACGAGAATTCAATCTCGAATCTGGACTCCGAGTCGAATCTCCTCGAATCTCGAATCGCATCTCCTCTTCCGTCGTCCGAATTCCAGCTTAAGAACACCTTTGACCCTGCCCTCTGAGGCGTGGCCGAAAGGTTACGTTTTCATGATTTGTCCAAGTGATGAACAGTTTCACCAAACACAAATCTGTCCTCCTTTTCCCGCTTCATCATTGGCAAAAGCTACAACGTAATGCGTTCCTCCTGACGGTCAACTTGGGTGATCTTTTCAACGGTCAGTTGGCACGGTCCTTTCAAAGACCTTCCGGGTTATGTAATCAGGATCGTTTTTACGACGTAGGCTTCCTTTCTCCGTTCGCTTTCAGCTAGCTCGTGGGAAATTGGCGGCCTCTTGGGACCGCACAGTAGACTATTATGAGAATAACCTTTAAAACAGGGCTTCTGAGATAAGATTAATTCATGCTTACATGCAGAAGTGGCTCGAGGTAACTTTACCAACAGGGCAAGGCAACAGTATGGCGCCCCTATACAAAACTAAAGTATTCTTTAAATTCTATAATGTCTGTATTCTAAACGCTGAACAAGCATAATTTTTTAGAACATAGAAATATGCATGTTTTACCTGCAAATTTGACTTAACAATATTATGGTGAGAATTTATAAACTCCATATATTTTTAAGATTCTATATTGGTCTTATTTAAGCTGAAATAATATATTCAACAAATTTATTTTTAAAATATTTTTGCCGTTTTTCCGGAGCTTTCATGACTATTAAACCATTTTTTTCGCGGTCCCGCTTTGGCGCCACCTCGGATTTTAGCTTCACGGGCAGTTGCCCAGTTTGCCCGGACCTCGGGCCGTCCCTGCCCACATGATAAATGTAGAGTGATCCTCTCCACTTCAAATTTTCAATTTGATGCTTCAATGCGCCAGTAATGCAAATTTAATAATCGTAAAAATTATAACTAATGAATGATTTAAGTCCACTTCAAATTTTCAGTTTGCTGCTTCAATGCGCTAGTAATGCATATTTAATAATCGTAAAAATTATAAATAATCAATGATTTAAGTCCACTTCAAATTTTCAATTTGCTGCTTCAATGCGCTAGTAATGCATATTTAATAATCGTAAAAATTATAACTAATCAATGATTTAAGTCAAATTGATTATATATGTTACATCCATTAAAAAAAGCATTGATATAATTCAGATCAGACTTAATGTAATAATGCTAACAAAGAAGGAGGACGCTATTGTAAACAGAAAGCGCTATTAAGCTAACAATACAAAGTTAAAGGACTGATAACAACAGCCCCCAAACCTAATTTCCGTTATGATGTAAGAAATAAAATCGCATTAAAGAAGAGAATATGAAGCAAAACATAACAAATAATTTCATTCAGTAGAAGAATTGTTCTTAACGCTGTGGAGCAGCAAATCAAATCGCATTAAAGAAGAGAATATGAAGCAAAATATAAAAAATAATGTCATTCAGTAGAAGAATTGTTCTTAACGCAATTGTTCTTAGCAAATCAAATCGCATTAAAGAAGAGAATATGAAGCAAAATATAAAAAATAATGTCATTCAGTAGAAGAATTGTTCTTAACGCTGTGGTGCAGCAAATCGTCGCTTAGCAAGCAACACCACCAATCTCAATTTTTTGAAATTTCAAGGAGGGAGAAAATACTCAATTTTTCGCAACCAATAATAAACAATATTTTTCTGAATTTATTTAATATCTGATATAAACATGAGACCGCATGGCCCTACCAGATGTGAAAAAAAATCCAGAAATATTCGTTAATGCAGTCGAACCTCTATTTAACGAACCTCTATTTTATGAATTTCTCTATTTTGCGAACTTTTCCTTGGAACCAAGAACATGTTGCGAATTTCTTCGTAAAATAACCTCCAAACAGCGAAGTGCATTCTCTATTTAACGAACTTTTTCTTGTGTTTCAATATTTTTTCCCCTATTTCTCAAAACATTCCAAACTTATTCTTTCTTTTAACACATTTTATGGTGATCAATGACTTTGAAGCTGGAAAATGTCAAAGCGAAAGTGCTTGAGCATCAAAGAAAAATAATTAATTCTTCATGAGGTGGAAAAAGGCGCGAAGAAAAAGGATATTGCTTTAAAATTTGGTATTCCTCCAAACAGCTTATCAACCACAATAAAAAATCGTGATAAGATACAAAATTATGATTCAGCGAATTCTTGTTCAAAACGTTTAAAAGCGTGTGTCTATGAAGATGTGGATGAGGCAGTTTTGAAGTGGACAGTGTGAAAAATAAAAACAATACAGCGATGAATTGCGATGAAGACGAAGATGATGAAGATGGAAATGATCATGATGCAGAAATCAACGAACTCTCGTATGATGAAATGCTAAAATTCATTAATTTTAATATAAAATTATTTTTTTTAAAATTGAAAGTACAGCGTATTCCCGGACAATGTTTTGTTTTATTCTTGTTTTCCTTGGAGATTTCTTTTTGATGGGTAAGATATATAAAACAAATATATATTAATTTACAAAATAAAGGTGTGATTATTGTATTACTTTTTAAAATAATATTTAGTTCTTATGAATTTAAAATATGTTTTGTGTAGTTTAAAGTATTTTAATAGGTGAATCTCTATTTAACGAATTTTCCATATAACGAACTTTTTTTCGGGATTTAGTGACTTCGTTAAATAGAGGCCCGACTGAAGTTGCAAAAAATTAAGTTTTTTTTTTTTCTCTTTGAAATTCCCTGCCAATTCAATTCCAATGAGATAAGTGGTGTTGCTTATAGACTATTTGCTGCTTCACAGCATTAAGAACAATTCTTTTACTGAATGAAATTATCTTTTATATTTTGCTTCATATTCTCTTCTTTAATGCGATTTTATTTCTACATCATAACGAAAATTAGGTTTGGGGGCTGTTGTAATACAATCCTTTAACCAGTGGCGGCTCCTCCATTGGGGCTGCAGAGCACCAGCACTCCCTGAAAGTTTTTTAAACTTGTACTTTCGTTTTTAATCTTATTTGCTTACTTTTCCACTCTCAGAGTTCCATGACTTACGAAAATGCAAAAAAGTAATAAAAAATTGAAAAGAAGACAGAAAATGAATCGAAACGAAGAGAGACGCAAGTCTCAGCTGCAAAATAATCTGCCCACCTGAAATTAGTTCACTGAGCGGAAAATCCGGAGTGAAAAAGCAACCCTTTCTCCCTTTAACTTAGACGGGCTATGGGCTGCCGGGCGAGAAAGCCCTGGCTGGCACGGAGCCACTGAACGAGAAAAAGATGCTCTTTTTAATTTATTTTTCTTTTTTCCTCATTCCCACACAAAGTTGCAATCTCATTGGCTGCTTATGGGTTTTGGTTTGTGTTGCGTCGGCAGAAACACATCTAGTTGATTGATTATTTGCTTTCTCTTGATAGAAGGCTAGATATTCATTTCTGGAAGAACGTTATCGAGTGAAGTGGGCGAGGAGGGAAGTGTATATGTGGAGCTCTGTTTTTTTTTCTATTTTCGTAAGCTGAATCGTCACATCAACATTCACTTAACTTTCTGTTAGTAAAACTAGTAGCAAATGTCATATATGCTGGTTATTTAATTTATTTGAAAAGCAGGAAATTTCATATCTGGTTTTGGAATTAAGAAATTTGGCCTACTGAAAGTTGAAGTAGCTTTTTAAAAATGTATTCTCTTGATAAATATAATTCGCTACAAATAAATGCTTTTATTTTTCTTCCAGTTTTAATATTTTCGCAGATAATGGCTGCAAACAAATTTTTGACTTCTAGTAATTTACGACCCCCTGCACCACCGAAACGGCGTGTTACCTATCTGGAAAATTTTTTTAATGCTCTCTTATTTAAAAAAAACATTATTAGTTCTTTTTTTATTAATTTTTAAAATGAGTCCAACAATTCTCGGACACCCTGTATTAAAAATATCTTCGTGAATACGAACTTTTTTTTTAGTAGTTTCATAGCGCAGTAAAGAAAATTGAGGATTTGTTTAGAAAAAGAATTTCTTCCTGTTGACGGATTCGATCAAAGTTTTACCACAGAATTGAATTTAGATGCGCTAAATTTCACTCATCCAGCTAGTTTCTTTTTTGAGTTAACGTGTTGGCATATACACGAACAGATCGATGGATAGACTGATACAGTTTCATTTTATTTCAGGAAGTGAAATATGTTATTCATTAAAATCTCAAGGTCAAAATTTTGGACACTTTCGCAGCGTATACTTTGCAGCCAAGACAGGGCAAAAAATAAATAATAAAACTGAGTTATGTGCCTACCCTAAAATCGCTGTTTTCACGAAAATTTTCGATTTTTTTTTATTATTTTCTATTAAAGCCCATACAATTATGATTCCAAAAATGGTTTACTTTAGTTTCTTCGATATTTAGAAGCAAAGTTATTGTCTTAATTATGAACCGGAAGTGAAAGTTTTGAAACCAAAACTAACCCATAGAATTGAAAACAACGCATCTAATGAGCTATTTCTTTACTCTTAAACAATGTGAATGCAGAATTTACTTTTTAAATATAGAATTAAGTTTTATTTATTTATTTATTATTATTTTATACGTATCTGGCAACTGCTTCTCTACTTACGGGATATTTTACCTAAAGAAAATTTCTCTCACTCCAAACACTGATATTAGGTACTAAGATAGCAGTTTTATTATTCAACTTAGGCAATATCTGTATTTAAACATCTTAATGCAGAACTTGAACCAGAAATTATTTTAAAAAATTGATTTTGAGAGAAATAAGAAATCGCACCGACAAGTAGAACCAAAAACAAAATTATCAAGAAACAAATTAAAATCTAAAAGAAAATCAAAATTAATTAAAAATTAAGTCAAAGAGGGCTTGAGTTACAAATACTGTGAATTTTAAATTGTTAAAATATGTATATAATTTTTTGTGGGACTTTAAAATCTTTATTTGCGTTTTCTGGAAAACTGTTATTTTCATTTTTTTATCTTGCGATAAATCTCATTTCTTAAAAAGTTTTTAATATATTCAAATGAAATTTTACCACTATGTTCTATACACCTGTAGGTATGTTGTGAACCTCAAATATAGCTTGAAAGTGTAGCTTGAAACTGATAGTTTTTTCATGTAAAAACCTGTTGCGTATACAAACTTTGGTATATCTCAGTAACTTTAAGTGGTACTCTAAATATTCTACTTCACGACACAGGTAAATGTATAACAAATATATTATTGAAACAAAAAGTGAAATACATGGATTAGAATTTGTTATAGGACGTTTGGCGTAAACGTCAATTTTTTACTAAATTTTGACAAAAAATTGCCAAAATTTCGAAAATAAATTTGTTTTTTACTAAAATGGCATTTGAATTCACAGTTTTATACACTATTATAACTGAAAACAAACGTTGAATAGAAATTTCCTTTTTTTCAAAAAAAGTGCTCCGAAGGTAGGCACATACCTTAAGCAATTCTTGTTTGCAAATGAAAAATGAATTCCAATGCTTCAACGTCAAATTTTGTTGTTTCGGCCCCTTGTGATTAAGTAGATTTTAAAAGAACTTCTCAACAAAAGGTCATCTATAGCTACCTTGAACATATTTATAGTTTTTTGATTCGTAAGGATAAAATCGCCGATGCTTATAGACATTGTTTAGATATTTTTGAAAAAGGCATATTTGAAAGGAATCAAAATACATTTGGTCTACAATGAATTTTATAAGATTATTGTGCAAAATAAAAAGAATACCT